>JAVVLW010000343.1:0-10000 GCA_034401795.1 Chaetoderma sp. LZ-2023a
TGGATTGGTTTACGGACCATTAATTAGATGGTAGATTGATCAATCCACTGGTTCAGTGTTTGGTTTATTAATTGTTTGATTGATTGCTTAATAGTGTAATCACTCACTCAATGAATTGATTAATTAATTATTTCATTCTGTAATTACGAATGCGTATTCATTTGATTCTATCGATTGCATTTTGCCTGGCTGCCTGCATGGCTGCCTGCCTGCCAGCCTGTCTGCCCGCCGGCCTGTCTGTCTGTCTGCCTGCCTGCCTGCCTGCCTGCCTGCCTGCCTGCCTGCCTGCCTGCCTGCCCGACCGCCCACCAGCCTGCCTGCCTGCATGCATGCCTGTCCACACACCTACCTACATGCATGCAATTATACAACCGATTTCGTTCATGTCCAGCCATTGCTTTTAATAAAAACTCGAATCTGTGCGATCCCAGTCATTTTGTTCACGTGCATATTATTTACTTGTTACATAGTAAGCTGGATTTGAATCTATCTAATATCCTTGCAACAGCTTGCTGCTTCTGTTATCGTCTTAGATTCGGCTTCTTAATCGTGCAAGTACGTATTCACAACAAATTCTCGCACATCGAATGGTGCATGGATGTCGTCAAACAACGCAAGCTTGCTAAAATACTAGAGAGAAAATTTCGGAATCCTGAATTTAACCATGTATATAGTATTTAAAATTTAAGTCAGAGAAATGCATATAAATTCGGACTAACGAACCTTCGGACTAACAAACCTTCGGAATTAAAAACCTTCGGAAATACGAACCTTCGGAATTACGAACCTTCGGACTAATGTACATTCGGAATTAAGACACTTTGTAATTTCGGACTAATGAACCTTCAGATTTATGCACCTTCGGAATATCGACCTGGACCTGTATGGATTACAGCGACATTGCTGCCGTTAAAATGCTCCAACAGATGGTGAATGAGTACAAAGTGCCCAACGCACACACACACGCACAAGCGCGCACACACGCACGTGCAAGCGCGCGCACACGCACGCACACATACGCACCAGCGCAGATATATATATATATATATATATATATATATATATATATATATATATATATATATATATATATATATATATATATATATATATATATATATATATTGGCCCCAGGTTGACGCACACAACATACACTCACGCACGCACGAACACACGCCCGCTGATTCTGCGCTTCTGTAAATACTGTACTTAGTACGAAATACACATTCATTTCACTTTTGCATTTGCAGCGCCTTTTCTTTAATATTCGGATGTAGCGCGAGGTGTTTATGACTTAAGGTGTATGTATGGCTGTCTCGATCTGAATTCCAAATTACAAACAAAATGTTAAAGGAGTGATTCTTACGAACAGCGTAGCTATGTGAGGGGGAGGGGTGTAGGTTAGTACGATGACTAGAGTGCTAATCCGAAGTAAGAAGGAAGTAAGTCCGATCGAACGCAGATATTCGTTTACTTTACATAACTTTGTAAGCGTGAATGCTTACAGGAGTAAAACGAAAATTTATGATCGATTGGACTTCCCTCGGACTAGCTAATCTAATGTGAACACGGCCTTAGACGCAACTAGCGAAGTCAGAAAAAAATTGCCGAAAAATATCCATAGTTAGGCCGGTCTGTAGCTTATGCCCGCCGTTAAAACTGCCTAACCTTAGCCCGGACCGATATTTCAATAGATTTTATTACAAATTTAAACAACCAGAAAAACGGCGATGTTCTCCAGCGCAGAAGATGCTATTTTACGTGAGGACATTTCCGGACGCAAAACATTGAGGTTTTATAACCCTAAAACAAAATGACCCAGTACCAAGGTCGTGGAGAGTTCGGCCGTCTTCAAATGTCAAAGTTGATATTGCACAATTTGGAATGTCATATAAAATGACTTGTTTATTGTCACTAGAATATATCTTAAAGTACATGATAGTAAAGTACTTAAGACAATTCAATGATTTAGCTCATGAGAAAAACTCATTGTATTGTCATGATAATGATGTTAATTTCGGCTTGGAGTAATTTGAAATTGGTATCATTATACTTTGCTGTAAATAAGCCAAAATGGGTTTGTTATTTCAAGGGACGTAAGCATGCGTTACTATAACCATTGCTGTAAGGATTTGTCTCCCTTGTGAACATTGACATTTGTACGCAAGTGTTATTTCAAGGGAGGTAAGCATGCGTTACTATAACCATTGCTGTAAGAATTTGTCTCCCTTCTGAACATTAAACCATTAGGGCATTTGTACTCAAAAGTGATTACCAAAATCATATCTCGATGACATCGTGTAATAATAAATAAAATTTAGCAGAAAATGAGAGGAACCACATTTATAAATATGTGGACCAAATTTATATCACATGCCCATCACCAGATTTATTACATGCCTACCGACCATAATTTTTCCTGTTCACGGTATGGAAACCGGAATTGATATTAATGATGTGAATGTGCTCCCTATAGTTCACAATTTTTGAATATTGAAATAGCCACCTTTTGGCCATCATTTAATTTTCATTGATTCTAAGTCTGTCTTCACGCCGTGATGCAAAGAAGAGTTCAAGAATCCCATTTGATTTTGTGAGCCAGGAATCTCACCGATAGTAACTGCTGATATCTCAGACATTACCATCGCCAAATTGCGTGCCTTCAGGGGAAAATCTGAATGACAAAATTAAATGTCTAATGCCCCGGGTCTTTTGTGCTGCTCAATTTTGGTGGTCCAAGATGGCGACCTGAGTCAGCTATGCCTATAATGGACAACTTACCAGTAACGGGCGGACAATGGATCCATCCGAGTGTGCACTCAGATTCTTGAATTTTCACCCACGCATGGCTAACACATAGTCATCGGTATCAACACCATATTCCTGGGGCTACTGGGTTCTCTTACCGGACAACTGTTGTATTTTTATATAATTTAAGTGTTAAATTGTTTAAGAGAACTTTAACCTCAGTGACTGGCACCTGTGAGTTCCTTCAATGAGATTTTAATGGCAACTCAATCTGAAGATTTACTTACACCTCCAGTCTGACATTCTGGGTCATTCATGTTTTAAGATGAACTCAATAACAGACGATGCCGGCTGCATGCTTCTCCCTATTTGATAGTCTCTCCAAGTGACTGGTATTGGAGGACTAATTTACCCCTAACGCAAATAGGCGATGCGAGGGCCTCCCCATAAACATATTGTGGTTATTTGGCCACTTTGGCTCCGTTGATTGATAAATTAAGCACTGGCCCGGGTCAGACGCCCAGACGCTACAATATCACTCAACCTGTGGTATTATAAGTTTGAAGACAGTTATCGAAAATCACCAGCAGTGTATCGTTATCTGCTATATGGTACTTCGTTCGGAATTGTGGTGTGGCTAAACCAAGAGCTGTTGGTAATACTTTGCTCTTAAAAGATCCAAGACTATTCACTACAAGCCTGCTCTTTGTTATTTTGGCATGTGAGCACATTTTAACCACGTACTCCCCAGATCCACAACGATAACAGCGCTTGTCTTGTTTGGATTTATATATTTTAAGAGGTGTCGAATATAGCTTGCTCTTACCTGATCTTAAGCCTGGACAATGTTTGATTGTGTGTCCAGCTTTACCACAATGATAGCACGGCCTGTCTTCCATGATACGCACAGGTGCATGCCAAGAAACGCATCTCTTGGACTTATTCAACACCTTTACTTCCGCAGGACGTAATTGTGACTTTGTTTGAGGAGTAGTTTGTGCAACTACTTACTCCCGCATCAGACGCCATGATAACATTCTCTTTCCTGGCACGTTTTTGTTTTCTATGCGTGCATTTTTCGGAATCGCTCACGTGAGCCGTTTTTTCATTCGAAATTTGAGATGAGCGTTTGCATTTAGCAGATTTGTTAGACCTGTTGTGCTTTTTGGAATCTGTTTGCTCTTGAGGAACTTTGTTTGGCTGGTGTTGAAGATGTACAGTTGTTATCTGGGTGCATGGCATTGTGACTCTCGAGAAGCTCTGCTGCACAATCAACGTTGATTACTTCATGATGGAGTTCTAATTAACGCCGTGCATCAGGACAGATAGTGGCCTTAAATTGTTCCATTATGAACAAATCTTTAGTTTTCTCGAAATCGCCAATGACACCCGCTGCTAATAACCATCTTCTCAGAGATCTACGTTGGAATCGAGTTTGTTCCCTTGTTGATTTTTGGGGATCATTCTCTGAATATTAGCCTGTATTGTTCAGCTGTTAATATTCTCTGAGGGTCGTGGACTTCAAGATTTCGTAATCATCACGATCAATTGCCGATAATTCACTAATAGCATCGAGCCCTCTGTCGGGTAGAACCGTATTGACAAGGGCCGACCAGAATTGTATCGGCCAACTATAAAATCTTGCTGACGATTCAAATCGTTCGAAAAAATGTCAACGTTATGCTCATCGAACCTAGGCATCAAACAACATTCCTTTCTAACTGAAAAGATAGTTCTAGCGTTGGACTGTCTATCATAGTCCAACTCATCGTACTAACATACGCCCACTCACATCGCTTCCCTGTTCGAGCCGTACTTGCAACCCGCGATTTCTCGCTATGTATTACAACTAAATTCAATGAAAATCATTCAAAAGGCATTATCTTGAAATGAATACCATTGATAAATTGAGCAAGAGTTTGCTAGTCCTTGAGATGAAGCATTTAGATTGCGTTTGCGCTTAGGAACCACGGCCGTTTGATAATGGTATATTTATCATATTAAATACGTTGTATTAAAGGAAAACTCATCTCTTTGTATACTAGATATTCAGGTGATATACTATGCCTCGCTGAAGCTATGCAGGACATCTTTAGCTTTTTATAATACCGTCAAAGAAAGATATTCAGGCTTTAATAGCTAAATGCTGAATTTTTGGGAGCTGGAACCTGTTGCTGTCTTAGCCAACAACATCTTCCAGTCAAATTACTTTTTAAAATATCCAACTAGACAATTATTACAGAATATTGTGTCTGCACCTACATGACATCATGTACTATCACACGGGGAAACAATTATTTGCTTTGCAATATATAATTTTGTGGTGGGATTAGTATGACTATCTCTTTGAGTCATCAGTTGTATTTAGTGAGCGCTGCTGTGCCCGTTCTGTAGACATGTCTGCCCGTAGTGTGAAATGACTGCTGAATGAGCATTAGTGTATTGTTGTAATAAGTGTTGATTCGGTTGAGAGTAATTCTGTCTACCATCACTAGACGCATTGTGTAACTAAACTAGTATTATCTCGTTATGTATGTAACAGTGACAAATGTGAAGACATTTTTTTTTCTTTGTAATTTCACCGGGTGCTTCCCACACTAAGAGTTCACATTTTCACGAGATAGTATTTAAGTACGCAAATATCGTTTCAGTGCCTACTTACTACAACACAATCTATGTTTCTTGCTACGATGTATGATTTATTATGATCTTGATACGTGTCCCAGAAATAACTCAAGAGTAAGATTATATGGAATATAGTCATTAGTAACGTTGTGTGCGTAACTAGGTGAAAATAACGCGCAGTGGGCTTAAAACACCACCTAATAGATTGCACTCAGTGAAGGTGCTGACTGGTGCCTTTACCCTCTGCTTTGTCAAAGGGCTTAGTGATCCGATGACCTAGATAATGACATGTTGACCTCAAACTCAAAGTAATCGTACAGTTGCAATATAAATGCGTGTGCCAAATCTGGTGATTGTAATCTCTTGAATTCCATACTTATAGCGAACAAATGGAGGAATCCAGTTTTAGCTATGCCCCACCCATCTCTAGCTTAGCCCCACCCACGCGTTGTTCCTGTTGGGATCGATCAATGCCTGCACTCTCTAAATCTCAATTTCCAGAAAACTATTCAGGTAAGCTGTTGAATATTTGTAAACTAATTTGACTGGGTACTGTTGCTGTCTATGGCCTCAATAGCGCCCAATCAAATTAGTTTCAAAATATTCAACAGTATTTTAATTAAATAGTAAAGACATTCAATTCGTACAACCTGGCGGACTATTAAGCATTTAAGACAGACTAAATCGAGTTATTCATGACGTAATTTATTATGACTTCAGCCTGCACGTCACGTAGTTGATTATGGCATCATATGATTGAGTGAGAGACTGGATTCCTCTAGTCGCTGTGTACGTTTCGTAAATCCTAGCTTTGATCTTCCATGCACGATTTACGTGGCGCTGTATAGAGCATGGAGATTTTTGCACCTTTCTAGTCATGCATTGTCCATTTACCTCCATCTTTACTATCAGTTGAATAGTGACGCTGCACCATTGCCAAATGCTACAGCTGCATTTTGTTATGCGGGTATTCCGCATTGAATAACATTGAGCTTTCATGAACGAACACAATCTCAACCACATTTACATAGCGCTATATAGAGAGACAATGTAACAACATTTACACCTTCATCTGCAGCCTTTGTCCGCCTTGTAGGAACATTCAGTGGGAGTGTAATTGTAGTAATCTTATCCAGAGATGTTCTCACATCTATCGTTGTCATTTCCCTCCTCCAAAATCATATGGACAAGCTATCATAGGAGAAGCAGCCGGTGTCCACTCCCCGGACGGAATACCAATCTCATTCCATGTTGAGGAAGTGCATCATTTGTTGGTATTCGATGGTTCGGTCTGTTTCTCTTCCTTTTTGCATGAATAAGTCTTTGAGATATTCGTTTCGTTCACATTATCGACCTTAGTCGCTCGATCAGACATCAACATCGCACATTGTTCAAGAAATGGTATTATGTTATGAACCGTTTACACTGTTGGCGTGGTCTTTCTCGCTAAATGCTGATGTCTCATTACAGCCAGTGAATGCGTGAGAAGTTGGATGTGAAATGTCATGTACAGAGAGGTATTTAAGATTCCCACCCATTCCGAATGCCACCCACAACTCATCTAAACGTAATCATTTCCAGAATCATTCATACAGCTAGAACTGCAGCATCCGTGCACTGCGTCACGTTGCAACCCTAACTCTTTCTCAGAACCCAGCGCATGTAAGAGGATCACTCTATCCACGTCCTTGTATTGCTATTGCAACTGATACCGGGTAGCATCTCAAGTTTTGATACATGTGATATATGTGATGTTATAGTTATGAACTATTTATCTGCACTGCATTTAGTTCCCCATTCTTTCTAAGAAGAGCACAACGAACTAATGGGAATATTCGTGAAATATTTTTGCCACTCTGGGGGTTTGACAATGTTTGTTATAGCAGTATAATTCATGGTCATCGCGTCGACAATTGGAGCATAGTCGTGTGTAGGAGACAATGGACCTTTCCAGTTTTAGCTATGCCCCGCCCATCTCTAGCTAAGACCCCACCCACACCACGGTCGTTTTGGGATCGATCGATCCCTGAACTCCCTGACTATCAATTTCCAGAAAAATATGAATGTAAACTGTTATATATTTTGAAACTAATTTAACTGGCTGCCCAGTCAAATTTGTTTCAAAATATTCACCATAATGTTTATTAATTGGTAAAGACATACAACGTGTCCGGACTATTAAGCGTTAAAGACGGACTAAATCGATCCATTTATGCCATAATTAATTATGACGTCATCATATACGTCACTTAGTTGATTATGACGTGATATGATGGCTGGATAAAATGGAAAGGTCCATTGTTTCAGACATGGTGATTTTCATGATAGAAAATGGAATCTAAGTCACGATTACATATTTGACCACTTGATACTTCTACTACACGTAGAGTGGCCGAAGAGTGAGATGGGAGTTTATTGCATTGGACAAAGGCGGTCAGCTATTTTGTCACAAAACTTTGGTACCGTACTGATGCTCACTAAGTGCTGGAGGGGTGGCGTCTGTTATTTCATGAATGTCTAACAAGTCACATTGTAATCTTCAGAAGGATTTCTCAGTTCCTATATTTCATCACACGCGTCTTTCCTGAATTTTGCCTGAACTTCTTTCGACCAATAACAGGACATTTTCTTTGGTTCTTCCTTCGTTCCTTTAATGAACTCTTGAGATACAACTCGTTTATTGCCACGGTCCAGACGTATTCCAGTAAAGAACCTGAGATGTGGTTTCGCTTATCTCGACTACACCAACATTTTAGCACACTGGTTATTCTGTTCTTGTTCTATTGTGATTGCGAATTATTTCTTTCACTGATTGATTGATCGATTGATCAATTAATTGATTGCATGATAGTGTACTCAAATAATCGATGGTTCCTTAATTAATCGATGTTTACGTCTTTAATTTATTGGTTGATTGGATATCTGATTGATTAATCAACTGGTTACGTATTTACATACTCCACCCAATCAAATCTTTGTCTGACATTATCGTCGTCGTCGTCGCCGTCGTCGTCGTCGTCAACATCATCGTTCGATTAGTCAATTGAACAAACAAGCCAATCAAAGGATTGCTTGGTTGATCGATTGCGGAATTAATCAATCAGATGATCGATTGATTGGTCAATTGCTTGTTAGACCGATCAGCTAACCACTCGACTACCTGAGCAAACAAATCAACTTACTGATTGATTGATTTATCATATATTAGATTTTTTTATCAAACAATTGATTGAATGCTTGTTTGATGGATTTGTGAATCAATTATCCATTGGTAGATTGCTTGCTTGATTGATTGATTGATCGATTGATTGATTGATTGATTGATTGATTGACTGACTGATTAATTGATGGGATGGATTGATCAGGTTATGTAAGTGATTTATTAACTGCTTGATCGATTATCTGACTGATTGATTGGCTACTAATCAACGATTTATCTAAGTGTCTGATTGGTCGATTGCATGATTAATTGATCAAATGATTGATCGATTAACTGATCAATCACTCAATCAACTGTTAGATTGAACAATCAACTAATCAATAAATAAATTGATTGATTGATTGATAGATTGATTGATAGATTGCTTGCTTGCTTGATTGATTGATTGATTGATTGGCTGACTACTCACTGATTGACTAATCTACTGAATAATTGATTGAGTGAATGCGTAAGTAAGTGGGTGGGTGGGTTTGTAGCCAGGGTGGGTGTGGGTGAGTGACTGGGTGGATGGGTGAGTGTGGGTGGATGAAGGATGTAGGGAGGGAGGGATCGATTCAAATATTGCTGGATAATTGTTATACGCGGGAGCGGGGTCGTATTATGTAATTGCGCTCGCCGTCCGTCTGATTATTGTCCGGGCTACACCTCAGAGAGTTTTGAAACTACATTCACATTCCCCCCCCACGCCCCACCCCCACCCCCAGTCGATGTCTAAGGTATAGACAAAGTGTCATGAATTCGTTTCGGCAAAATCCACCCATATTCGACATAGTTATCTCCCCTTGAAAAGCTAAAGTTCATCAAAATTTCCTTGTCTGTGCCAAATCACGAAGAGTTTTGAACCTACACTCATAATTTGTTCCCAGCAGATGTGTTAGGGATAGACGAGGTGTAATGATTTCTTTCGTTTTGACAAATTCCGCCCATATTTGCCAGAGTTATCTCCCTCTGAAAGCTACAATTTTTAACATTTTCTTGTCCGGGACAGATCTCGAAGAGTCTTGAACCTACACTCACCATTTCTTTTTGAGCAGATCTATTATGTATGGACGAAGTGTCATGTTTCGTCAAAATCCACTCATATTTGTCAGAGTTACACTCACCATTTTTTATATGATGAACATCATATGATAGCGCTCCCCATCTGACCATCTGACCACCTGACCATTCTTTGCTCGGACAGCTCTAGTTGTAATTGTAATGATCAATGCAGCTGTGAAGACTTTCAAGAATTTTAGTGATGATTTGCCGTGAATTCCAAATGTGTGCCTAATAGAAGTCACACACACACACACACACACACACACACACACACACACACACACACACACACACACACACCACCCTTCTCAGAGAATTATCAAAGACTAACTATTCACATTTAGCATTCTTCAAACAAGTATGCTT
>JAVVLW010000344.1:0-40000 GCA_034401795.1 Chaetoderma sp. LZ-2023a
ATTGAGTTCTCGATTGATCAATTAATTAACTGATTTCTCGATTGCACGATGGATTGACTGGCTGAATCTGCTTAATCGACTAGTTGGTTTCAGGATTCCTCGATCAAGTGATCGATCATTTATATGAGCAATCAATTTATTGCTTGGTTGCTCGATCGATTGATTGATTGATTGACACATTCTTGATTGATTGGATAGGTAACTGATAAACTGATTGATTGATTGCTTGATTGATTGCTTGATTGATTGATTGATTGATTGATTGGATGATCAATCCAGTGGTCAATTGAACAACCAAGCATCGAATGAGTGCCTGTTTGATCAAGTGTAGAATCAATCAATCAATCAGATTATCGATTGATAGGTCAATTGGCTGATTGGCTGATCAATTCACCGACCGGCTACCCAATCAAACATATCAACTCATTGATTGACTGATTTGTCTGTTGCTTGAACATTGAATATTTGATTGATTGAAGGATCAATAAACGATCCATTGGTCGATTGCTCAATTGGTAGATTGCTAGATTGGTCGATTGATTGATTGCTCGATTGATTGATTGCTCGATTGATTGATTGATTGCTTAATCAATCGTCCAGTTGACTGAACGACTGACCGACTGATCGACCAACCAACCGACTGATTGGCGAGAATCGAGTAGGTTTGATTAATTGATTAATTAATTGATTGACTGATTGATCAGGTTTGATTGATTGATTGATTGATTGATTGATTGATTGAGTGAGTGAGTGAGTGAGTGAGTGAGTGAGTGAGTGAGTGAGTGAGTGAGTGAGTGAGTGATTGATTGATTGATTGATTGATTGATTGATCGGCTCGTTAATAGTTGATTGGCTGATATATTGATTAATCGATTGTTTAAGTAATTGGTTAATTGATTGACTAACAGATCATTGATTGATTGGCTGATTGATCTATTATACGTCCTATCAATCTATTTAGTGTATCGGTTGATTAATCTTTTTTTACTTCTAGCCTGGTCGATCGTTTAATCAATTGCTTACGCGCTTGATTGCTTGCTTGCTTAATTGGTCAGCTGGTCGACCTCTTAATTGATTAGTTGGTCGATCGATCGATTGATTGATTGATTGATTAATGGATTGGTTTACGGACCATTAATTAGATGGTAGATTGATCAATCCACTGGTTCAGTGTTTGGTTTATTAATTGTTTGATTGATTGCTTAATAGTGTAATCACTCACTCAATGAATTGATTAATTAATTATTTCATTCTGTAATTACGAATGCGTATTCATTTGATTCTATCGATTGCATTTTGCCTGGCTGCCTGCATGGCTGCCTGCCTGCCAGCCTGTCTGCCCGCCGGCCTGTCTGTCTGTCTGTCTGTCTGCCTGCCTGCCTGCCTGCCTGCCTGCCTGCCCGCCTGCCTGCCTGCCTGCCTGCCTGCCTGCCCGACCGCCCACCAGCCTGCCTGCCTGCATGCATGCCTGTCCACACACCTACCTACATGCATGCAATTATACAACCGATTTCGTTCATGTCCAGCCATTGCTTTTAATAAAAACTCGAATCTGTGCGATCCCAGTCATTTTGTTCACGTGCATATTATTTACTTGTTACATAGTAAGCTGGATTTGAATCTATCTAATATCCTTGCAACAGCTTGCTGCTTCTGTTATCGTCTTAGATTCGGCTTCTTAATCGTGCAAGTACGTATTCACAACAAATTCTCGCACATCGAATGGTGCATGGATGTCGTCAAACAACGCAAGCTTGCTAAAATACTAGAGAGAAAATTTCGGAATCCTGAATTTAACCATGTATATAGTATTTAAAATTTAAGTCAGAGAAATGCATATAAATTCGGACTAACGAACCTTCGGACTAACAAACCTTCGGAATTAAAAACCTTCGGAAATACGAACCTTCGGAATTACGAACCTTCGGACTAATGTACATTCGGAATTAAGACACTTTGTAATTTCGGACTAATGAACCTTCAGATTTATGCACCTTCGGAATATCGACCTGGACCTGTATGGATTACAGCGACATTGCTGCCGTTAAAATGCTCCAACAGATGGTGAATGAGTACAAAGTGCCCAACGCACACACACACGCACAAGCGCGCACACACGCACGTGCAAGCGCGCACACACGCACGCACACATACGCACCAGCGCAGATATATATATATATATATATATATATATATATATATATATATATATATATATATATATATATATATATATATATATATATATATATATATATATATATATATTGGCCCCAGGTTGACGCACACAACATACACTCACGCACGCACGAACACACGCCCGCTGATTCTGCGCTTCTGTAAATACTGTACTTAGTACGAAATACACATTCATTTCACTTTTGCATTTGCAGCGCCTTTTCTTTAATATTCGGATGTAGCGCGAGGTGTTTATGACTTAAGGTGTATGTATGGCTGTCTCGATCTGAATTCCAAATTACAAACAAAATGTTAAAGGAGTGATTCTTACGAACAGCGTAGCTATGTGAGGGGGAGGGGGTGTAGGTTAGTACGATGACTAGAGTGCTAATCCGAAGTAAGAAGGAAGTAAGTCCGATCGAACGCAGATATTCGTTTACTTTACATAACTTTGTAAGCGTGAATGCTTACAGGAGTAAAACGAAAATTTATGATCGATTGGACTTCCCTCGGACTAGCTAATCTAATGTGAACACGGCCTTAGACGCAACTAGCGAAGTCAGAAAAAAATTGCCGAAAAATATCCATAGTTAGGCCGGTCGGTAGCTTATGCCCGCCGTTAAAACTGCCTAACCTTAGCCCGGACCGATATTTCAATAGATTTTATTACAAATTTAAACAACCAGAAAAACGGCGATGTTCTCCAGCGCAGAAGATGCTATTTTACGTGAGGACATTTCCGGACGCAAAACATTGAGGTTTTATAACCCTAAAACAAAATGACCCAGTACCAAGGTCGTGGAGAGTTCGGCCGTCTTCAAATGTCAAAGTTGATATTGCACAATTTGGAATGTCATATAAAATGACTTGTTTATTGTCACTAGAATATATCTTAAAGTACATGATAGTAAAGTACTTAAGACAATTCAATGATTTAGCTCATGAGAAAAACTCATTGTATTGTCATGATAATGATGTTAATTTCGGCTTGGAGTAATTTGAAATTGGTATCATTATACTTTGCTGTAAATAAGCCAAAATGGGTTTGTTATTTCAAGGGACGTAAGCATGCGTTACTATAACCATTGCTGTAAGGATTTGTCTCCCTTGTGAACATTGACATTTGTACGCAAGTGTTATTTCAAGGGAGGTAAGCATGCGTTACTATAACCATTGCTGTAAGAATTTGTCTCCCTTCTGAACATTAAACCATTAGGGCATTTGTACTCAAAAGTGATTACCAAAATCATATCTCGATGACATCGTGTAATAATAAATAAAATTTAGCAGAAAATGAGAGGAACCACATTTATAAATATGTGGACCAAATTTATATCACATGCCCATCACCAGATTTATTACATGCCTACCGACCATAATTTTTCCTGTTCACGGTATGGAAACCGGAATTGATATTAATGATGTGAATGTGCTCCCTATAGTTCACAATTTTTGAATATTGAAATAGCCACCTTTTGGCCATCATTTAATTTTCATTGATTCTAAGTCTGTCTTCACGCCGTGATGCAAAGAAGAGTTCAAGAATCCCATTTGATTTTGTGAGCCAGGAATCTCACCGATAGTAACTGCTGATATCTCAGACATTACCATCGCCAAATTGCGTGCCTTCAGGGGAAAATCTGAATGACAAAATTAAATGTCTAATGCCCCGGGTCTTTTGTGCTGCTCAATTTTGGTGGTCCAAGATGGCGACCTGAGTCAGCTATGCCTATAATGGACAACTTACCAGTAACGGGCGGACAATGGATCCATCCGAGTGTGCACTCAGATTCTTGAATTTTCACCCACGCATGGCTAACACATAGTCATCGGTATCAACACCATATTCCTGGGGCTACTGGGTTCTCTTACCGGACAACTGTTGTATTTTTATATAATTTAAGTGTTAAATTGTTTAAGAGAACTTTAACCTCAGTGACTGGCACCTGTGAGTTCCTTCAATGAGATTTTAATGGCAACTCAATCTGAAGATTTACTTACACCTCCAGTCTGACATTCTGGGTCATTCATGTTTTAAGATGAACTCAATAACAGACGATGCCGGCTGCATGCTTCTCCCTATTTGATAGTCTCTCCAAGTGACTGGTATTGGAGGACTAATTTACCCCTAACGCAAATAGGCGATGCGAGGGCCTCCCCATAAACATATTGTGGTTATTTGGCCACTTTGGCTCCGTTGATTGATAAATTAAGCACTGGCCCGGGTCAGACGCCCAGACGCTACAATATCACTCAACCTGTGGTATTATAAGTTTGAAGACAGTTATCGAAAATCACCAGCAGTGTATCGTTATCTGCTATATGGTACTTCGTTCGGAATTGTGGTGTGGCTAAACCAAGAGCTGTTGGTAATACTTTGCTCTTAAAAGATCCAAGACTATTCACTACAAGCCTGCTCTTTGTTATTTTGGCATGTGAGCACATTTTAACCACGTACTCCCCAGATCCACAACGATAACATTGCTTGTCTTGTTTGGATTTATATATTTTAAGAGGTGTCGAATATAGCTTGCTCTTACCTGATCTTAAGCCTGGACAATGTTTGATTGTGTGTCCAGCTTTACCACAATGATAGCACGGCCTGTCTTCCATGATACGCACAGGTGCATGCCAAGAAACGCATCTCTTGGACTTATTCAACACCTTTACTTCCGCAGGACGTAATTGTGACTTTGTTTGAGGAGTAGTTTGTGCAACTACTTACTCCCGCATCAGACGCCATGATAACATTCTCTTTCCTGGCACGTTTTTGTTTTCTATGCGTGCATTTTTCGGAATCGCTCACGTGAGCCGTTTTTTCATTCGAAATTTGAGATGAGCGTTTGCATTTAGCAGATTTGTTAGACCTGTTGTGCTTTTTGGAATCTGTTTGCTCTTGAGGAACTTTGTTTGGCTGGTGTTGAAGATGTACAGTTGTTATCTGGGTGCATGGCATAGTGACTCTCGAGAAGCTCTGCTGCACAATCAACGTTGATTACTTCATGATGGAGTTCTAATTAACGCCGTGCATCAGGACAGATAGTGGCCTTAAATTGTTCCATTATGAGCAAATCTTTAGTTTTCTCGAAATCGCCAATGACACCCGCTGCTAATAACCATCTTCTCAGAGATCTACGTTGGAATCGAGTTTGTTCCCTTGTTGATTTTTGGGGATCATTCTCTGAATATTAGCCTGTATTGTTCAGCTGTTAATATTCTCTGAGGGTCGTGGACTTCAAGATTTCGTAATCATCACGATCAATTGCCGATAATTCACTAATAGCATCGAGCCCTCTGTCGGGTAGAACCGTATTGACAAGGGCCGACCAGAATTGTAACGGCCAACTATAAAATCTTGCTGACGATTCAAATCGTTCGAAAAAATGTCAACGTTATGCTCATCGAACCTAGGCATCAAACAACATTCCTTTCTAACTGAAAAGATAGTTCTAGCGTTGGACTGTCTATCATAGTCCAACTCATCGTACTAACATACGCCCACTCACATCGCTTCCCTGTTCGAGCCGTACTTGCAACCCGCGATTTCTCGCTATGTATTACAACTAAATTCAATGAAAATCATTCAAAAGGCATTATCTTGAAATGAATACCATTGATAAATTGAGCAAGAGTTTGCTAGTCCTTGAGATGAAACATTTAGATTGCGTTTGCGCTTAGGAACCACGGCCGTTTGATAATGGTATATTTATCATATTAAATACGTTGTATTTAAGGAAAACTCATCTCTTTGTATACTAGATATTCAGGTGATATACTATGCCTCGCTGAAGCTATGCAGGACATCTTTAGCTTTTTATAATACCGTCAAAGAAAGATATTCAGGCTTTAATAGCTAAATGCTGAATTTTTGGGAGCTGGAACCTGTTGCTGTCTTAGCCAACAACATCTTCCAGTCAAATTACTTTTTAAAATATCCAACTAGACAATTATTACAGAATATTGTGTCTGCACCTACATGACATCATGTACTATCACACGGGGAAACAATTATTTGCTTTGCAATATATAATTTTGTGGTGGGATTAGTATGACTATCTCTTTGAGTCATCAGTTGTATTTAGTGAGCGCTGCTGTGCCCGTTCTGTAGACATGTCTGCCCGTAGTGTGAAATGACTGCTGAATGAGCATTAGTGTATTGTTGTAATAAGTGTTGATTCGGTTGAGAGTAATTCTGTCTACCATCACTAGACGCATTGTGTAACTAAACCAGTATTATCTCGTTATGTATGTAACAGTGACAAATGTGAAGACATTTTTTTTTCTTTGTAATTTCACCGGGTGCTTCCCACACTAAGAGTTCACATTTTCACGAGATAGTATTTAAGTACGCAAATATCGTTTCAGTGCCTACTTACTACAACACAATCTATGTTTCTTGCTACGATGTATGATTTATTATGATCTTGATACGTGTCCCAGAAATAACTCAAGAGTAAGATTATATGGAATATAGTCATTAGTAACGTTGTGTGCGTAACTAGGTGAAAATAACGCGCAGTGGGCTTAAAACACCACCTAATAGATTGCACTCAGTGAAGGTGCTGACTGGTGCCTTTACCCTCTGCTTTGTCAAAGGGCTTAGTGATCCGATGACCTAGATAATGACATGTTGACCTCAAACTCAAAGTAATCGTACAGTTGCAATATAAATGCGTGTGCCAAATCTGGTGATTGTAATCTCTTGAATTCCATACTTATAGCGAACAAATGGAGGAATCCAGTTTTAGCTATGCCCCACCCATCTCTAGCTTAGCCCCACCCACGCGTTGTTCCTGTTGGGATCGATCAATGCCTGCACTCTCTAAATCTCAATTTCCAGAAAACTATTCAGGTAAGCTGTTGAATATTTGTAAACTAATTTGACTGGGTACTGTTGCTGTCTATGGCCTCAATAGCGCCCAATCAAATTAGTTTCAAAATATTCAACAGTATTTTAATTAAATAGTAAAGACATTCAATTCGTACAACCTGGCGGACTATTAAGCATTTAAGACAGACTAAATCGAGTTATTCATGAAGTAATTTATTATGACTTCAGCCTGCACGTCACGTAGTTGATTATGGCATCATATGATTGAGTGAGAGACTGGATTCCTCTAGTGGCTGTGTACGTTTCGTAAATCCTAGCTTTGATCTTCCATGCACGATTTACGTGGCGCTGTATAGAGCATGGAGATTTTTGCACCTTTCTAGTCATGCATTGTCCATTTACCTCCATCTTTACTATCAGTTGAATAGTGACGCTGCACCATTGCCAAATGCTACAGCTGCATTTTGTTATGCGGGTATTCCGCATTGAATAACATTGAGCTTTCATGAACGAACACAATCTCAACCACATTTACATAGCGCTATATAGAGAGACAATGTAACAACATTTACACCTTCATCTGCAGCCTTTGTCCGCCTTGTAGGAACATTCAGTGGGAGTGTAATTGTAGTAATCTTATCCAGAGATGTTCTCACATCTATCGTTGTCATTTCCCTCCTCCAAAATCATATGGACAAGCTATCATAGGAGAAGCAGCCGGTGTCCACTCCCCGGACGGAATACCAATCTCATTCCATGTTGAAGAAGTGCATCATTTGTTGGTATTCGATGGTTCGGTCTGTTTCTCTTCCTTTTTGCATGAATAAGTCTTTGAGATATTCGTTTCGTTCACATTATCGACCTTAGTCGCTCGATCAGACATCAACATCGCACATTGTTCAAGAAATGGTATTATGTTATGAACCGTTTACACTGTTGGCGTGGTCTTTCTCGCTAAATGCCGATGTCTCATTACAGCCAGTGAATGCGTGAGAAGTTGGATGTGAAATGTCATGTACAGAGAGGTATTTAAGATTCCCACCCATTCCGAATGCCACCCACAACTCATCTAAACGTAATCATTTCCAGAATCATTCATACAGCTAGAACTGCAGCATCCGTGCACGGCGTCACGTTGCAACCCTAACTCTTTCTCAGAACCCAGCGCATGTAAGAGGATCACTCTATCCACGTCCTTGTATTGCTATTGCAACTGATACCGGGTAGCATCTCAAGTTTTGATACATGTGATATATGTGATGTTATAGTTATGAACTATTTATCTGCACTGCATTTAGTTCCCCATTCTCTCTAAGAAGAGCACAACGAACTAATGGGAATATTCGTGAAATATTTTCGCCACTCTGGGTTTGACAATGTTTGTTATAGCAGTATAATTCATGGTCATCGCGTCGACAATTGGAGCATAGTCGTGTGTAGGAGACAATGGACCTTTCCAGTTTTAGCTATGCCCCGCCCATCTCTAGCTAAGACCCCACCCACACCACGGTCGTTTTGGGATCGATCGATCCCTGAACTCCCTGACTATCAATTTCCAGAAAAATATGAATGTAAACTGTTAAATATTTTGAAACTAATTTAACTGGCTGCCCAGTCAAATTTGTTTCAAAATATTCACCATAATGTTTATTAATTGGTAAAGACATACAACGTGTCCGGACTATTACGCGTTAAAGACGGACTAAATCGATCCATTTATGCCATAATTAATTATGACGTCATCATATACGTCACTTAGTTGATTATGACGTGATATGATGGCTGGATAAAATGGAAAGGTCCATTGTTTCAGACATGGTGATTTTCATGATAGAAAATGGAATCTAAGTCACGATTACATATTTGACCACTTGATACTTCTACTACACGTAGAGTGGCCGAAGAGTGAGATGGGAGTTTATTGCATTGGACAAAGGCGGTCAGCTATTTTGTCACAAAACTTTGGTACCGTACTGATGCTCACTAAGTGCTGGAGGGGTGGCGTCTGTTATTTCATGAATGTCTAACAAGTCACATTGTAATCTTCAGAAGGATTTCTCAGTTCCTATATTTCATCACACGCGTCTTTCCTGAATTTTGCCTGAACTTCTTTCGACCAATAACAGGACATTTTCTTTGGTTCTTCCTTCGTTCCTTTAATGAACTCTTGAGATACAACTCGTTTATTGCCACGGTCCAGACGTATTCCAGTAAAGAACCTGAGATGTGGTTTCGCTTATCTCGACTACACCAACATTTTAGCACACTGGTTATTCTGTTCTTGTTCTATTGTGATTGCGGAGAAGGCACAGTGCTGTGGTGTGTGTGCAATAATGTTCCCTTTATCAATTGTATTGGAATACTGGATGCAACCTATACCGGAGAGAGAATACACTCAGGAAGTTATGTGCTGAAATCAGCGGCTCGAGTCAGCTGTTTGGCTATCATTGAAAACTTGCGCAAGCTTCTCCTTGCAGCCTCCTCTCTCTCTCTCTCTCTCTCTCTCTCTCTCTCTCTCTCTCTCGCTCGCTCTCTCTCTCTCTCTCTCTCTCTCTCTCTCTCTCTCTCTCTCTCTCGCTCTCGTCTCTCTCTCTCTCTCTCGCTCTCTCTCTCTCTCTCTCTCTCTCTCTCTCTCTCTCTCTCTCTCTCTCTCTCTCTCTCGCTCTCGCTCTCTCTCTCTCTCTCTCTCTCTCTCTACTCATGAGTATAGATGGGTACCTGGATAAACACATCGCCCTATCGCACGGTCTCGCCATCCCACTAACTCTCTCGTATCGGGGCCTCGATGAGCGAAGAGATGTGAGTGGGTGTATCACTGTTAGCAGCAATGGACTGTCCAGGGTGAGTAGAAATACTCTCAGCTACTTTGTTCAGTGCAAACCGGGGATACGCGCCGGCTTATAGGTCCCCATAGACGGGGAGGGCATGGTTGTCAAATAGGTTAAGTATTCACCAGTGCAAATGTATCTGCATCGTGTTGATTCAGTCGTGAAATGTTTTACGTTGCCAGTCCCGATAATCTGAACGCGGGGGTTTGCACATATTAACTTTCTTTTATAAGCAACGATAACGCACCAGAACATAGACAGGCATCACATAACTGCAGCTGCCACAATTTTAGGAGAAAGTTCCACATTAGTATGCCTATGCTATTAGCACCATGCCCACTCCTGGGATAAACTCTGCTGGAGTTATAGCTTACCGTGGTTATTCCGTGAAGAACCATATAGGGTTATAATGCGGGATTGTAAGTGATTCTACAGAAATAGCAACTAAGCGCTTCGGCCAGTTAAATGTATTAGTATTTAAGGTGTTTATTTACTTGTTGACAAAATGGCATTATATGCTCGTGCTGAGCATAAAAAAGTTTCATTTTCCAGAAAGAAAATAAAAATTCAAATACTAATAAATTTTCTACCTACTTTGCCCCACTTAGAGGTCTACAGAGATATTTATTTTTAAGTGCATCGGCGGCTTGTGAATGTGATCCGCTGATCCGGATTACTACAATTCAGATTTATCAGTTGCATGTATTGAGATCGGGGATGGGGTGGGGGTGTATGATATGACCACTTGAGATCATCGGGTTGATATTTCATAGACAAACACGTCACCGCAGTACATTTTATTTTAAAAATATTTTCAATAGTACACAACAATCTCAAAATCTAGGTTTAAATTATTCGGCTGCACCATTTAATTCAGAAGGAAATTTGGATTACATAAATACAGTTTCGATTTTACAGCATATAGCCTATTGGTAGCAAACTATGTAAAATCTGTCTCACTTCGGTATGGCTGGCCACTTTGTCAGTGCCAGTCACAAAAGTTGTGCGACTATGTTATCAATGTAGGGCTGTTTCGGGCCCTGAACTATAGGTACTGTAACAAAAACACTTCCACAGGGCCCAGATTCACAGGACTAATACCTGTTAATGGAGGAATCAAGTTTTCGCTTCACCAACACCTCTGTCGTGTTGGGATCGATGGATCCCTGAACGATTGCAGCAACAGCGCCCATTCAAATTAATTTCAAAATATTCAACATCATGTTTATTAAATAGTAAAGCCATGTACATTTCGTACAACCACACTTTAGTTACTGAATATGACGTCATCCTATACGTCACGACCTGATTATGACGCCCTATGATGGATGGATAAACTGGAAAGACCTATTCTTGTGGCGATTGGTAACTTAAATTTAGTTGCGACACCTATATCCTGTTATATGACTGCCGTAGATAAATCCCACATGCATCCTAGGTCAACCCCATCCCCACTGCTAGTAAAAATATAAATGTTAAATGAAATTACATTTTACTAATGTTCAAGGAAAAGAAAAATAGCCAGAAATAGGTCATCCAAAAATTAGCTTCTATGCTTTACCAGTCCACCATCAGTGGTAATGGTGTCCAAGGTTGGCACACGGGCAACGGGTGAAAAGTGCCTATCCAGCTTCGAGCGATGCACAATATACCTATGGCATTGGTCATGTAGCTGCTGGAGTTTATTACATAGCACAATTACTTTATGGCACCTTGTGGTAGCATTCCTAGAATCTCAATTTCAAGGTAACTCTGCAAGGAAGCTGTTGAATATTTTGAAGCTAATTTTACAGCACCTCATCAAATTAGTGTTACTGTATTCAACAGAATAGTTCTTGCATTGTATATGAATACCCGGTCTTACGTGGTCTTTCGTGTTCAAAGGGTTAATATTAAGTTAAAGAAAATATGATCGTTATCTCTGTGCTCAAGAAACTCGGTGATCGATTATACTCAGTGGTCGCGCGCACACAATGTTTAAAAATAAATTTAGAAAAAGTACATTATTGACCCCTGTGCGTACGCACAGCTTGCCTGATAGACTGTATGTGTTTTTGTTTGTAGTAATTGCCTCTACCGGTTTGGTTTGGTTGCATTAGTTAATTTATTTTAAGCTGTAAGATTTCAAATTATCATCCAAAGCAAAAGGCCACACAGTTATCAAGGATGGGATTCAAACCTCGCCCCACCCACCCACCCATCTCACCCCGAACCCCTCTCAGAGAAAGGTCACGGTGTGGATAGTAGAGGTGGTCTTTATAAACAATCGTGTATTTTAAGACTACAATAAACGCTCTAACGGACGTCCTATATATACCAACAAAAATGGTCAGCAATGAGAGGTGGTCGGTTAAATACAGCCATTGGTTATAATATACAACTTGCGGAACCTAATGGCGGCGTTATCATGACCACCCCTCATAGTCCCCTATGCCAATGGGTATTTAGTCCATGACGACTATCAGGAATAAATCAATTGAATATTTAGAAACTAATTCGACTGGAAGCTGTTGCTGTCATATATGTCATAGTTTCAAAACATTCAACAGAATATTCGTTACATCATCATATAATTTTGCGTTTCTAGTCTACACGGATTAAAGGAAGGTTGGCCCAACAAGCCGGTGATCGCGATAAACGGGTTTGACGGAGACGATCTTTATACGCCTGATTGACGCCAGTAAACACGGATCATAGTGTCTGTTAAAGTTTTGTCGACGTGACAACTGAAAACATCCTGTTAGCTCGAAAAAACCCCGCAAACGTAGGCCCTGTTACTGGCCAATGACACACCACTGTACGTGTACGTTCACACGCAATGTTTACTCTACTTATTGCATCTTATGTCTGTGATAGAGTCTTTATTGGCACGAAATCCATGTACATATAGATGTAGCCATAGATAAGAAATACAAATAAACAGTAATGACGTGGAACACACATACATACATACGTACATACATACGCACGTACGTACAGATATACATACGCGACGCGCGCATGCAGTACTTATGAATGCATGCATGTACATGCATACACATACGGGTATTGGTGCATATGAGCAAATTTAGTAGAAGTAACTTAATTATATACAATATCTGGACATCCTGGTTTGAGTGACTGGAGACAAAACAAATGCAACAAGTGATATTGGGAGTGAGATTCAATCAACCCTTTGTGATAGGGTGGAAGCGTTAAAAGGGTGGAAGCGTTATTAATTTCATTCAGCTGTGCGACACTCAGGATAAAAGGCAACACTGATCTTAGCCTCATTTTCCAGTTACAATATATGTACACCGCTTGAAATAGTGCATGGCCATATAACACGGATGTTACTTTGCTATTAGTAATGCTAATACTAGGAACGCGCTGAAACACAACGCGCTCTATCAACGTCCGCGTTCGTCTTACAGCATAGTATGGCGGTCATTAACGGATATAATGCACCGTATGTATCCTGTTTGGATCACAAGTTATTAACGAACCTTCATGATCGTTATCATTTTAGTTATCGCTATCGAATTCGTGGCTTTTAACATCGACGAGGAACCCATGATATCCAGACTGAACAGTTAGTTAATAGTAGGCTAAACGTGTCTCTTTTTCGTGTGTTGGTTAAATATTGTCAGTAAACAGTCGGTTATTTAACTAATTTATTACCATTCAGGTCACTATATCAATCAACTTGCAGTTCAAAACGATTAATATATTGTAGTGGTAATTCCATGATCATTTCTTACATTTAAGGTCGGTTTCGTTATGTTAAATAGAATAGTTTTATATGCCTAATTTAAGCTACCCGCATACCTTTATACGTCACATTAGAAATCGTTTATTGGAGGACTATAGTACATACACCAAGTTAGTATTGATAGTGATAGGTCTGACCATGGTTTTAATACTAATGCTTCTTATGAGTGCGTGTGTTAGTGACTTTTCATCAGCCGAAGATAGCAAGAACATAAATGCTGGCCGTGATGTAACCAAAGAGCCGGGTCACCTGAAGAGGTTTGGCGACGGCCGACCCTCGTACCCTGTGGATGAGATACGAGGATTTCTACCGCCCAAGCAGTTCATGGAGGAATATGTATTTCCACAGAGGCCGGTTATATTTCGGGGCGCTGCTGGTCTTTCCCGGGCCCTTGACTTCTGGACAGATGAATACTTCCTGTCTTTAGACATCCCAGAAGATAACACAGTGGTTGTTGAAACTAAAAAGAAAGAGAACCGGACTCAACCAGCGACAGACTTGCACTTTCAGAAATTCATAAATGTGTACAACATCACTGACCAATATATGGTAAATGACGTTCCAGAGTTTCTCTTAGGAGATCTATTGCTTCCGTGTTCGATTCAGTGTCCGGCTATGCATCCTCTTCTAGTTGCGGCTATGATGTGGATCAGCAGCGGTGGGACCAAATCTGTCGTCCACACTGACGCAGTAGAGAACATCAACTGTATTTTCCGTGGAGATAAAGAGTTTGTTATGGTGGATCCTGAGAGATACTTTGACAAAGTGGATCTGGATCGACCAGAAGCTTCGTACTCTGACATGGATGTCGACCACGTGGACTTCACACTTTACCCCGGATTAGCGGATGTGGAGTACTTTCACGTGAACGTTAGTGCTGGTGACTGTTTATATATTCCTTTTCGCTGGATCCACCAGGTTCGGTCTCATGGTAGTAATATAGCCGTGAATGTTTGGTGGGACCATTACATGATGTCTTCTGTCAATGCGGGGTCGTGTTCTCCTACGTGTGACACAGATCTAACTCTGGATAAGGTCAAGTTCCTTGGCTTTGATAGTACCATTAACTCGCCATATGTGATAAAGGACCATGTTCTCGCGTTAATAGGCATCAACGCACATATCTTACTAGACAGATTTATGAACGTATTTTTAGAAGAACTATTATTTGAGCAGGACACAGAGCAAGCCATCGAAAGTAAGTCCTTACTAAAGCAAATATTTGACATTCTGGATTCTGATGCAGATGGTAAAGTTACGCCAAATGAAGTTAAAGAAGCGAATATGGAAGTTTTGACAAAAGCAATGAACATTTTAAAGACGTTGGAAGTGATGGCGAAGGCATATCAAGCTGAAGTGATGGCTAGCGAAGAAGAATTTGATGAGAGCATGGACTTAGATGACCACGATATTGAAGATGGGGTGGTTATAAAAGAAAGTGCCAATAAAAAGGACGTTGTAAAGGAAAGGCACATACATGATGAATCTACAATAAAGGAAGAACTATAATTTGTAATTTAAACATATTCTACACAGTTACAGTTTACAGCCATATGGAAAGGTGATCAAGACTTGACTATTTCATTACTAAGCTTGCCAAAATGCTATTTCTATTGTCATTATGTCCTTGGTATAATCACAGGGGTCCATAAAGCGGACGGAATTGACTGCAGCAGCAGCAGCAGCAGCAGCAGCAGTAGCAGCAGCAGCAGCAGCAGCAGCAGCAGCAGCAGTGTGTGTGTGTGTGTGTGTGTGTGTGTGTGTGTGTGTGTGTGTGTGTGTGTGTGTGTGTGTGTGTGTGTGTGAGCGCGCGCGCGCGCGCGTGTGTGTGTGTGTGTGTGTGTGTGTGTGTGTGTGAGCGCGCGTGCGTACGTGCCCGGACCTCTATATAAGAAGGCTGCTGGTCTGATCTGTCTCAATTTTAACACAACATATGATCTTACCCTGAAAGAGGTGTTTTAAGTTGTCTGTGATCAGGATCTCGGAAACCACGTGTCTATTTTGGTTCTAATTTTAGCAGAAGAAGGTATGTACCCGTACAACGATTCCAGGAAATCCGAGACATCAGGGAGGGCGAGGATTTGCAATCTCTGATTGTTCTTGTTCACTACGCTGGCAACGTTAAACTGGTCTATTTGCTGTAGTTCCGCATCTTGCCTTATGTAGTTGTTATTCATATTAAAAACTAATGTATACCGCTATTCTAGTATGGGGCGGTAGGCTTAATATGTCATTGACGTCATTAGCTTAAAGAAAAGGACCAGGGATCTAGCAAATGCTGTTGAATGATAACTTTGTATAATCATCAATCAATAGTCACCAGTAAATAACGAAAAAGGCAGCTAAATACCATTTACGGCTCTCAGACGGGAAACCAATTGATGAATCCGTTTTCTCAGTCAATCATATGACGTCATAATCAATTACGTCACGTATACGCTGACATCATAATCAATTACGTCATGAATGACGTAATTTAGTCCGTCACAAACGCTTTTAAATAGTCAGTCAAGTTGTACGAATTGTATGTCTTTATTTAATAAGCATTTTGTTGAATGCTTTGAGGCTAATTTGACTGGACGCTGTTGGTGCCATAGACAGCAACAGCACTCAGTCAAATTAGTTTCAAAATATTCACCAGCTTACCCTATATAGTTTTCCGGAAATTGAGCTGCAGGGATCGATCGATCACAACACGGACACAACGTGGGTGGAGCTAGAGATGTGCGGGGTATGGCTAAAACTGAATTCCTCGATCCATTAGCGACGCAGCTGGGCCTATGGGCGCGGGTGTATGCCGAGGGATTATATAATATCCTCTACAGTCGGCCATATAATCTGTCATATTCGCGTTAATCTGATTGGCCACTACGTCCTACAGGTAAAATACTGTCAAATTTTAGAAAAACAACTTGGCTGAAAGCCGTTGTTTCCAGCGACATGATCTAATTTTAGTCACACGAATTTCAAAATGTTCAGTAGGTATCGTTTTACGACCCTGGAAACCAGCAGTGTATTTTGAAAAAATTTTGACCGAAACTCGTGGCTTCCACCAGAAACAGTTGCTTTCAAATATCTTTTCAAAATGATCAATGGTGAATTAACAGTAGGGAGATTATCGCTCTATTTGGCAACCTATAGAGAATCATATTCGTATGCATGCGAAACTATATTGAGGTCTGCTTTTGTTATATTCAGGTATGCGGTACCTGCACGCACGCACGCACGCACGCACGCACGCACGCACGCACGCACGCACGCACGCACGCACGCACGCACGCACGCACGCACGCACGCACGCACGCACGCACGCACGCACGCACGCACGCACGCACGCACGCACGCACGCGTCACTGGTGACATACGACAGACCACGTAGGACCTGCAACGTCACTGATTGTTGCAAGTTAAGCACCACTAGAACTAGTAAATACTTTTTCTCAAACTAGTCCGATTTATTTTCGTTTTTTACCGGTTTAGTATATTTAATATTGTATGAAAGTACCAATAAACATCGTTTGATAGTTTCCTTTTCTCTCCCTTTAATGTTAATGTCACCTTGGAGGGAGGGTGGGGGGTGCGGGTACCTATGATCTTATTCTTTTTTCTTCTTCTTGTTCACGCCTTTAAACATCTACTTCAGTCACTCTAATGAAGCTTACCGTCTGTTGGACCGGATAGGCGCTGCTGCAGAGCTTATGCTCACGGCTTGGTCTGCCGTCAGATAACGCTTCATTATATCACGCGTGGGACATCCCTGCATGGTGTGTTCTGATGTTACGGGGGCATGCATTATAGTGGCGCATGTCTGTTTCTCCCATGCTGAGTTTGTGGAACAAATGGTATCTTACACCGAACATTGTAGCCACTGCCTATTCTGATGATGATCTGCGGCTCAGCTCTTGTCAGCTGATGGTAGTTGGTTACCTTATGATCACGTGCTTTCTTTTTGTAAGCAGCTATTCTTTGATATTATATTTGAACTCTGCAGAAGAAACAAGTAGGTCTGTTTGTTTTCGTTTTCCTCCGTCTTTTGGCAGTTTGCCCACTATCTCATTGCCCATAGAACTGCAATGGGCTGGAACCCATTGAAGTGGGACTTTATAGATGGCCGCACGAAAGGAGGTCATGGCTGTTATAACCGTAGTATTATCATGGCATCCTTATGGTTTCTTCACGCAAGAAGTACGGAGAGGACATATGTGAATATATGTGAATAAAACGATCTTGTCAGTGGTCCCCGTCGCTTGATCGTTATCGTTGTTGCTGCTTTGGTGAGTGACATAGGCACTGCTCGGACATTGGTTGGGTACTTTCCAGTTTCTGGATATTTTGTTCTTCTCCGTGATGGAAATTGACTCGGATTTCACTTCATCCATTTCTATAAGCGTGCGTCCGCTGTTCCTCGATAGGCATTGCTGTGAACTGTGCTCCAATGTGAGTGCGCTCTTTTCATTGTCTGTTTGAGTGCCCTTGTGTGTCACACCTAGGATTCAGGTTCTGGTTTTGGGAACGTATGTTTCTTCCAGAATGTTTGAGAAGCATGGGCGAATAGTGCTATTAGTACCTTTACGTTCAGGCTTCTATCCAATGCTCTTGCCATTTGGATGCGGATTCCTCTTTCCAGCCTTCTGTTTGTTGCTCTTGTCGTGCATTGGATGGTTTATCATCCTTTTGATCTTTGCCATGTGTGTCAGGAGCTTCATGTCTTCTCTGAATTCCAGATTCTCCTGGTCTTGCCTTGAACTCGTAAACTGCCTTCTGTTATGCGTGTACGGTTTTATCTGCTTGCACATGTGTCTGACTACCTCTACCTTTAAGCAGTTTCAGCTGCAGGGCTTTCAATACCATGTTGAAAGTCTTCTCCAAGTTTATCGAGACTGCTAGTACAGAATATGTTTTACCTGTTAGTCAGCTGAAATATAGCTACCAACACATACACCAGTCCGACCGCCTGTCCGTATGTCTATCTGCACATCTGTGTATGGAACACAATGGTGGCATGTCTACTTATTTCCAGAAAGCTTTATATTAAGCCCGGTAAAATGTTCATGTGGGCATTTAGTCTTTGCATTGCAAAAATTACGGTTATTCGATGACAACTAACTGAGTTATCACTCTAGAAACTTTTATTACGTATGGGGCCATATGGGGAAACTTATTACTGGGTGGAAGGGTTTGTCATATTTAGACACAACAAGCCATATAAGAACAAGGTCAGCGTGTGCTAGTTTCTGGATAATATAGGTCAACGTTCAAATCCTCCAAAATAAGTTATTCAGGTAGCTGTTGTCATCTTTCATATACAGTAACCAAACTTGGTTTATTGGTGCATTTTGGGCTAAAGCAATGTCCCGTATCAAAATAGCTAAGCTCCACCCACCCTTCGCCCGTGTATGGATCGATCGACCCATGAACTCCCTGACTGTGAATTATCAGAAAACTATACAGGTAAGCTGTTGAATAGCGCCCAGTCAAATTAGTTTCAAAATATACAATAGCATGTCTATTGAATAGTAAAGCCATACAATTCGCACAACATGTCGGGCAATTAAGCGTTTAAGACGGACTAAATCGACTCATTCATGCTGCAATTGATTATGACGTCATCCTACACGTCACGTAGTTGTTTATGACGTCATATGATGGATGGATGAACGGGAACGTTCCATTGACATTGGTGTATGAAATGTATGAGTGTTTTGCACCATAAAGGTGGCTCAGCTGATGCGTAGGTCGGTGTATCCTACTATTCATGTTTCACGAACATCTTGGAAAATTATGTCCCAGGTGTACTTTCAGCAGCTATGGATACTGTAGCCAAAATTAGTGTGTCGATAAATTAAATGCTAATGTTGTGTCATATTTCAAAAGTATGCTTTAATTTATTGACCAATGGCTGAATCCGGTTTTAGCTATTCCCCGCCCATCTTTAGCTAAGCTCCGCCCACGCTTTGCCCGTGTTGCGATCGGTCCATGCATATACTCTGAATCTCAATTTCCAGAAATTTATACAGTTAAGCTGTTGAATATTTTGAAACTAATTTGACTGGCCGATGTTACGCCCTGTCAAATTAGTTTCAGAATATTCAACAGCATGTTTATCAAATAGTAAAGATATACAATTCGTACAACTTGACGGACTATTAAGTATCTATGACAAACTAAATTGCGTAATTCATGACGTCCATTTGATTGTAACGTTAGCCTGCATGTGACGTAGTTGATTATAACGTCATATGATTGACTGAGAAACTGGATTCCTCTATTATATTGGTGTGTCTTTCTTCAATTGCACAACACTATGTGATATAAGCCTAGATGAATAGTGAGCATGCTTTAACCCTTGTCTAAATTTGGTCAAGAAAATCAAAATATTTCCTTATTGAATGGTAATTTGCATGCCAAGAGAAGAGTATTTTTGAAAACTTACCACTGGAATGGCTGGCTCGGTTACCGAGCCAGTCATTTCAGTTGTAAAATTTCAAAAACTGTCTTCTCTTGGCCTGCAAATGGACATTCCTCAAGACCACTACAGAGGCCGGTTTTGGCCGGCTTCGCCATGTAAGAGTTAACCCTTTAGCGCTTGAATTTGTTAAAGAAAATTTAAATTTTCTCATAGAAAATGTCCATTTACAGACCAAGAGAATACTTTTTTAGAAAATTTATCTCTGGAATGACTGGCTCGGTTATCGAGCCAGTCATTCCAGTGGTAAATTTTCAAAAATATTCTTTTAGTCTACAAATGGACATTTCTCAAGACCACTGCAAAAGCCGTTTTTTGGCTGATAGGGGGGTTAATGCATTAACGAGGTCAAATATGGTTCTCGAGTTTTGCTCGATTTCATGACACCTTCACCTATCACTGAAACACGATACCAATGTATAGATGAAATCATATGGCAGACATATGTTGCCTATACGATTTATAACGGGATCCATGTCTAGCTATGCCCAGCCCATTTCAAGCTAAGTTCCGTACACACTTTGCCCGTGTTGGGATCGATCGAATGCTGAATTTCCAGAATTCCAATATTAAGCTAACTAAACGGGTAAGGTGTTGAATATTTTGAAACTAATTTGGCTGAGTACTGTATAGGCAGCAACAGCGCCCCGCCCAGTCAAATTAGATTCAAAATAGTCAACAGACTGTTTATTAAACAGTAAACGGACTAAACCTGACAGACTATTCATGGTCCATGACGGAGATAAATAGGCCCCTAATTCATTCATTACACATTTTGATTGTGACGTCAGTCTACACGTGACGTAATTGTCCATGACGTCATATATTTGAGTGACAGATCGAATCTATCCATTGGGATTGTATTTTAAGGATGAGAAATGAAGCATGATGAATACTTTCGTTGAAACAATGAGAACGGCCATTACCTTTTGTTGAAATAGTCTTTCGTAAGATAATTTTTGATGCTGTAATAATGTGTAGCGTCAAAAAGTTGAAACTATTCGGAAAATGGTAAATCATTTGTAGGATGATGATGGCATCGCGATAGAAATCTATGACGTAACATTTTCATCCATGCCTTGCAACTGGGCTTCCACAGAGCTATGAAGTTCGTGAAAGCGATTTATTATTATTTTGAAGAATCGGTTTTCAAAGACATTTTTGGTTTGAAAGTTGTGTTTTAGGTGAGAACAACAGTACAGTGCGCGAGCAGTGTACTAGACTGGATCGCAAACATATCATAGTTCAGGGTTGTAAACTAACACATAAAGCATTGAGGTGGATTCTCTGGGATTTGTTGTTAAGGTAGGTAGATAAAAACGACAAGGTGAAATAAAGATAGCTCCAGTTGAATTTGTTTCTTCATTTAGAAAAGATAATATGCATATGGCAGAAAGATCAAGTTTTGTGAAAGAGACAAAAGCACTTCAATGGAAACACCAAGAAATCTTGTCAGCACAAATAGAAGATCCAAACCACACCCTTGACCCTCCACCCTGGGAAAACAAACTAGAGAGCATAGCTATTCGCACCACAGTACCTCATCTCACATCCAAAGATGAACACAGTGATGTGAGCAAGAAGGCCCTGACCATAGCCATGCTGGAAGAAATGTACCCTCAGGAGACATGGATATGGATCTACACAGATGGATCAGCCAAAGATGCAATTAGGAGCGGAGGTGCTGGACTGCACATACAGTATCCAAACGGACAACACGAGTCAGCTGCAATACCGACAGGCAAACACTGTACAAACTACAGAGCTGAAGTCGAAGCACTGGTTCATGCAGCTAATACCATCAGCAGAACAGCAGACCCTATTGCACAGATTGTGTTTTTATCTGATGCCCGCTCCGTCCTTGAGGCTATCACCAAAGGTAAGCGGCCACAACTTGAAGAAGCACTACAAACCATCAAATGCTTTCGGATAGCACTGCAGTGGATCTCCTCACACTGTGGAGTCCAAGGAAATGAGGAAGCAGACAAGATGGCAAAGGTGGGTGCAGAAGAGAATCAGACAGAAAACATGGCTACCCATACAGAGATGAAGACTATCATCAAGCCACTCTATAGAACACCTCAGTCAGAAGATGCCTACCATCATCTCTCAAGGCCAGAGCAAGTGACCATTTTTCGTCTCAGAACTGGACACAACAGACTAAACCAACACATGTACAGGCGGTTCCACCTTACGACATCGCCCGCTTGTCCTTGTGGAGAAGTAGAACAGACCACAGAGCACATACTTCAATGTTGCAGTACATATCAGCTGCTGAGAGAAGAGATCTGGCCTTTGTCAACCTCTTTTGTTGAAAAGCTGTATGGGCCTGTGGAAGAACAGCAGAAAACCACAGATTTCATCTTGAGAACGGCTCTCCAAGTGTGATACCAGCGATCGGAAAGAAGAAGAAGCAGACAGCATACCAGAAGCGTATTAACTCAAAATGAAAGCCGGTTTCTAGAGCTAACAAGATAAATCGGAGATTGCAGACTGTGCTTTTTGTGTCATTGTAAAAACAGTTCGAATTTTTTCATATTTTCTCTATTTTCTCCTTTTTACTCTGAAATTCTTTTAGGATCACGCTCAACATGTGGAATCTTAGTGTACGGCGATACGCTTTCTTGTATTAAAAGTTGAACAAAATCAGACCAGAAGACTCAGAGATATGCATAGATCCAGAATCTGGTATGGATTCGCGGTTTTCTATCCCCATCCCGGCTAAAATTGAGAGATCCTTTGTTCAATCTAAAAACAGAGGCAAGACTTAATGCCGAGAATACTTTTCTCGATCTCGTATCGAAGGAGCTCTCAGGAGACACCAATGATCCTTTGTTGTGTTAAGATGTGAGCCAAATCGGTTAAGTAGCTTTTTAAATACAGCTCCAGACACATAAAAAGGAGTAGTAGTGTCGGTAGTAAAATGATACCACCTCACTCAACTGGATTTCCATTTAGACAAATGAGCCCCCACTGCCCTCTCAATCCCTGGGGCATAGGTTGTTGAGACGGGGGCCACCATGGATCACCAAACGGCTGCCAGGGAGGTAGGATCATCCCGACACTACTACTACCAGGGGCTGAACGCCGATTTAGAGACAAGCCTCCACAGTGATATACACAACTGATCGCCATCAACCACAGGGCCGGCCTCTCTCTCTATTCTGTGTAGGCTCAGACAAACACGTAGTCTCTGCCAGAGTCGCATCGGCATGATGGGACCACCCATAGGGGCTTCCATCTACCTTGACAACGCTCACCTGGGCGAAGGCTAAAGTGATTAGCATGTGAACCACGGCAGACTCTGGCATGTTCACATGTTACGCAGAGAATCTGGTGCTGAGCAGGGGTCTCCAGCAGAAACCACGGCCGACCCTCTCCACCCCATAGAAGTGGCAGACAGACTTGATCTCTTTACGTGGGTGAAAGCGGTCGTAAATGTTTCTCTGCAACTTGACGGACTATTAAGTATCTATGACAAACTAAATTGCGTAATTCATGACGTCCATTTGATTGCATGTGACGTAGTTGATTATAGCGTCATATGATTGACTGAGAAACTGGATTCCTCTATTATATTGGTGTGTCTTTCTTCAATTGCACAACACTATGTGATATAAGCCTAGATGAATAGTGAACATGCTTTAACCCTTGTCTAAATTTGGTCAAGAAAATCAAAATATTTCCTTTTTGAATGGTAATTTGCATGCCAAGAGAAGAGTATTTTTGAAAATTTACCACTGGAATGGCTGGCTCGGTTACCGAGCCAGTCATTTCAGTTGTAAAATTTAAAAAACTGTCTTCTCTTGGCCTGCAAATGGACATTCCTCAAGACCACTACAGAGGCCGGTTTTGGCCGGCTTCGTCATGTAAGAGTTAACCCAAGGATTGTACTGGAGGTCATCCCGGAAGTGGGCCCACGTAGCATCCAATATTGTGGCAGTCTCAGCGCCCTGTGCCACTGCTGTAGACGACAGCACGAGCAGTATGATGAGAATCATGGCTATATATGAAGAGTTAAACTGAACAGAGTGAACCCCTCGAGAAATATCTGTGCCAGATCGAGCCCTGTTCCATCCGGATCGATAGTGATCTTCATTCCCTCAGGGGCAGGGGCTAGCTGCTTCACTCTGCCACCGGCTAAGAAGTGTAGCTCTAGGACTATATGAGTCATTTGCGGGCTAGTGAGTCCGACTCGCTGAAGCAGTTTAACAGCATCATTGACTTTGGAGACATGTGACACACCATCTACCCATAGGGTGCTCTCCTGGAGGTTAACAGCTTCTTCTGGTCCATCGAATGGACGACGCAGTAGGAGCTTTCCACCTGTAACCCCAATCCGGTGACCAACCCTCGTCAGCGAGAGACCTTCACCTATGTAGGTCAGGAAGGATGATCCACGATTGTAGAGCTTTCGAACCATCCCATCCTTTTACACAACAGTGGAGAGGGGATTAACCTCTATGTCAATGACTGCGGGAGGCCTATATAGGGGCAACCCTGTTTGCCAGTCACCCCAGGTCCAGCGCGGTACCACACTTCATTCTTCTCAAATATGAACTGCAGGTTTTTTGCCATGGTCAATAGCAGGCCATCATGGGCCATCGGCGGGGCACCGCCAGAATAGGGTTTGACCAGATGAAAGCTGAGGTCGTTATTTAGGGTGTTGATGTCTGCCACCTCTGTATCCGAGAGCTCAATCAACGGCTCGAGGATGTACTTCCTCTTCGGGAAATCATACTGAAACACGATCTTGTGGATATCTATGTTGCGACCCAGGCGCTCCTTCGACACATCCTTGAGGTATGTGAGCAGCTCCACCCCATCACCACCAATGGCGTGGAGGGAGAATGCCTTTCAGTTTGCTTCATACTGTAGGGCGAATGACTTGCCATCGCTCTCTTCTACCTTGACAGCATCAACTGCGTACACATCCGCCAGGTCAGCAAGACCAGTCGAGTGAGGAAATATGGGTTCCATAGCACGCTATATAAGGGGTTTAAACAAGACATAACCATGCCGATTGTCCGACTGCTGCTCTCCGATTGTGAGAACGTAATCTCACCCTCTCTAGAGGGGAGACAGGTGGTACAGTACCCTGTAGAATGGGTCCTCTTCGAGGTGCCCCAGTGGGGCACAACATACATACATGCCGATGTGGTACATCAACCTCCAGACAGTGGACACAGCAGCTCACTGGTAGAAGTTGGCCAGGGCGTGATAGAGTATCTCCCAGGTGCCAACAGCAACCTATGGAAAGCTATAAGTCCTGGCCTGTTCACACCTGTAAATCAGCTGTTTGACAGCCCCTCCATTAACATATATGCCATCACGGATGGGATATCAGATGCCCATTTAGAGTTTACACTCTTATTACTCATTGACCTGATGACAACATGATATCACACCAGGAATATCTGACCTTTGCCGAAATGATGAAGAGCCTGCTACAGGGTTGTCCCTTCATGACCCCTGCACAGATAAAGGCCTTAAACGAACAGATGGTCGCACTGCAACAAGAAGGAGAGCGACTACAGCGGGAGAGCTGGTATCAATGGAACGTGAGCCTTGCAAGGAGGTGAAGGAACAGTGAAGGTTCCCGATACTGGCAGGCCCTCCTGGAGGAGAGTGAGCAGGACGATGTCTTCACATACGATGATGAGCCAGATGTAGCGGAGACTGCGGACGATGCAGTGGAGACTGCGGACGAGGATGAGCCAGAGCATAAGTGGGATGGGTCTTCACATACGATGATGAGCCAGGTGTCTTCACAGACGAGGATGAGCCAGATGGCATACAGTGGGAAGAGGAGATGGCGCAGAAGTGTAAGACCAAGAAAGCCATCCAGCGGCGGAATTACTATCTTGGGCATAAGGTGAAGTTCCAGATGTCATGTCTCAGTAAGCTACTGGCACCCGACATAGTGCTGGATGAGCTCTGTCTAAGAGACGTCTGTCTGGAAACCAGCAAGCTGGTACAGTTCGCCAGGCTCTCCAAAATGTAGGGCTCAAGAGCAGATTGAGCAGATTCTGCAGGTGATGCAGGTTTAATCTCCAGGTATACTACGGCAAAATCAGAGTGGCGGAAGCAACCAGGAATATACCCCTCCCTGACGAGGGCAGTACCATCCATGGCTGGCGACTCTTGCATATAGATACCATCAGACAGAATCTCGGCCATGAGGCAGAAAAGAACAACAGAATGCGCAGGCAATATAAGACAGCCTACAACGTCCTCGCACATACAACCACTGCTGCAGGTGTGATTGGAACCAGTGCTGTGGTGGGGCTACAGGGGTGGGCCATCGTCGCCATCCCTCTGGGTGGCGTGACACTAGCCGCCACTGTCTTGCCCACAGGCTTGTGGGTGGGGAAGCGGCAGATCACAAGGAGGCTGGAGAAGCATGCTAAGTACGTGGCACTGGCACAGAGTATGCTACGGACTATCGACAAGTCTGTCAGCAAAGCTCTCGAGGATGGCCAGGTCACCGGTGAAGAGTACCACCATATATTGAAGGTCCAAGCCCTGTACCGCACGGAGAAACCTAAAGTGCGACAGCAATACCTCAAAGGCTCCAGCGGGCGGGTTGATATGGAGGAGTTAAAAAACGAGATGTTACGGCGAGGTTGCCTCGCTGGTCTCTGGAGTCGAGACGACTACAAATAGTATGCTGCCTGTACGGTAGCTTTAAGAACACCAGTATAGATGGCCTTCCCACTGAGCCTCACGACAGTCATCCGGAGCCAACCATCCCTCCTGTGTACACCCTTGACTGGCCTGAGAGGTCTACTGGATGATAAACCAGAGCTAAAACCATTCTCCATCGCAGTGGATGGACGGTCCCGAACCAACTTCTCCGTCAACCCACGACTGCTGATCAACCACCCCATCACCATCAAGGATGCGAAGCAAGCTCATACTTGGATGGCTGCTCCAAGCCTCTCATACTGGAATCAGCAGCTGAACTTTGCCGTGTGGTGTGCCACAGCAGGATGGCGAGTAGGCTCCACCCTGCTTCACTCCTATTCTGGTACTCCTGAAGCTGTGGAAGTATTTTGTCCCACACACCACCTCAGGCCTCACACCAGCAGGGATCGTTTGGATCAACCAGTCCCTGGATGCACTGTGCAACTGCCTCCTTATGGCACAGACCCAGCTGCGGCATTCCATAGATGGTGTCAGCGGAGCAGAGGTCCAGGCCATGTTCATCAGTCTCGTTGAGGATATGATCATCGTGGCAGACCCCAGTAGTCTTATTGGTACGTTCCAGCAGGGGTTGCAGAAGGCCCATCGCAAACTTGACTTTGCTATTTCACCACACCTACAGTTGATTCTGAGCAACATGATCGTGGACATCGAGGACCTTCAAGTCAGGGGCTATAACAACATGATAGTTCCCCTGGTGTTCATTTCGGCTTCAACACTGCCATCAATGCACCTATGCGTAGTACGAGCCATACAGTCGTTCCGACCCTGATACTGCAGCCAGTCGACACGGCAGCTCCAGGCGCCCTGACACTGCAGCCAGTCGACACAACACCACTTCCCATGGTAGCTCTACAGGTGGTGTCAGGCCTAGCTATCGTGGCACTCTGGATCAGCCTACTCCGCCACTAGCAAATCAGCTATAAAACTATCCTGACTCTCTACAGTAGCAGTGGGGGACCACGGTGAGACACTGAACCAGCTTGGCATGCCCTACAGCCCATATACCCGCTGCCAACATGCACATCCAAGGGCTGGAGGGTTCGGCAGTGCATCCTTTTTCCAGCTTGTAGTATCGCAGAGCCTTGTTCAGCTCTGAGTCCGGTGAGGCCATGGCAGTCTGCAACTGCTGGAACACATCTGACAGATACTCCCGATCCTTGTAGAAACCTTTAGCTCGCAGGAGCTGCTCGATGATACTCCCGCCCATGATAAGGTATTCGAGGAAGCAGATCTGTCCCTTGCCAAATCCTAGATAGAGCTTTACAGCTGTCAGCTCCTCTGTTAGCTCAGCACCGGCGAGCTGAGCGAGCCCATCTGGTGTCTTCTTCTTGTAGTCTTTCAACCCCCTCCGGAAGACATCATAGTACTTCTCGCATAGCATGAGCCCGGACATGTTTAAGATGTCTCAATAGAGAGATGAATATTCCTGAGTACCAACCCGGCCACCTGGCAGACGCAGACTGGGAAGATCTTATTAGCTCTCTCGACAGGGGATGCAGACATTTAACACTGCGTTGTATACTCAGTGCTTAAACAATGATGTCAATGGTACAGATCGTGAAGCAACTGCCCGAGAGCCAGGCGAGTCTTCAAAAGGTGGACAACCTGCTGTGAACCAAGACACAGAAGTTACTGACCAAAACAAAACCTCTGGCAGTCCATGTCGCCAGTAACGTGGCGGCGAATGTAGCCATGGTGAAGATGGCAGGGGGAGTGAGGTTCTTCCTGCCACCACTGCGGCTGTCCTCGCTACAGTGGTGAGTGGGGTGGCCGGGCACTGTCTCGGAATAACTCACCCCACCCAAAGATCACCCTCAGTGGTGCCGCATACACTGCTGCCACCAAGATCATGAGTGAACGTGTTACACTAATGGAGGCCACGGTTCTAGGGCTAGCAACGAGTGCTGAGATCATCGTCACCTACGTTTAACCCCTCTGAATAGTGAGAGATGGATCATGAAACCCCTGCAGCATATGAGGCATGGCGTGCCAGAGGGTGGTGTGTAGCCCATAGTCGAGCACGCGGACTGAGGATCGCCAATGCCTGGGAATGGTGGATCACCCACAAGGCGTGCCCCTGCAGAGAGGGCCAGTACCCTGAGCACTGCTACCTATTCCCTTGGCCGACTGCGTGGTCCTCCTATGCCCAACTATTTCACTGGTGGTATGACTAGTAGGTTTAAGCCATCTGTATATGACTATGACTCTGTTACTCACAGACCTAGAAGGCAAAGAGCTAGGCGATCTTGCTCACTTGGGCGAGGCAAGCCTCGGTTCAGAGGACACTGTTGCCCCTATCTCCTTCCTAGACTTCGATGAGAAGAGAGACCCCTGGGAGATCCGAGGTACCATCCCAGCCCGAGATCTCATCGGGACCACTGATACGGTAGGTACCTGAGGTTACTAGGCTAATCGGGAAGAAGCCGGTGGAGGCTATCAGACACTCTGCTGGTCACAGCTCTAGAGGAGCAAACAAGGGAGAGGAGTGCCTACCACCTGATGCTCTGGTTCAGTACCTGTATGAGCCTTGTGAGCCGGAAGGTGGTCGATGGCGTGCAACAGATCCTAACTGGTCGATAGATGTTCACAGGCTTGACAGGTATGTGGCGGCGGAGGGGCGGCCTACACTGTACTACCTGGCATGCCAGCACGGAGTGCCTAGGCGACCATTTGTCATAGAAGAGCTTCAGCTAGTCCCTGAAGACACACAGCTACCAACCCCTAACATGATACTTGATGGGCTTGGTATGGATCCCATCTGGCAGCACATGGCGCTTATCATAGTAAGCGGAGAGTCCGAGTTTTTCCTGCGCATACATCACCATACCCTGTTTGCGCATGTGTAGGCCTCGGTTTTTGGCTCTGTCCACCCACCATGTAGGGCACTGTAGAACCTCTGCCAAGAGACCTCATTCTGCCTCTTTGACATTCCCTTAGCCAAGCACTTACTTGCAGCTGCGCTCTCCACGTAGTAGCATTTGGAGCAGAGAGCGATGCCACAAGAGCCTTCGAACTCGAGCTTGAACAGTCCCGAAGTCTGTCCAGGCAATTTGTCCCAAGCTAGTCAGTCCCGCTTATGAGCCTGGTACTCTGCTCGCATCTCAGGGCGAATGACGTCGTCGAGGTTGGAGCCTGCTATAGCGATATGCGCGGCGTCAGTGTCCATCTGCAGGTACTCAAAGCTGTCATGAGCTACGTAGCAATTGAGGAATTCGTAGTAGAACTCCAGCATTTGCAGCTTCGCGAGCTCATAAATGGCTATCACCACCTGGAAGGGCCTTCGAATTGTGATTCTCGGCTTGCGACACTGGAGCTCATATGACTCACCAATCGCCTTGAGATCTATGAACCATGCACTACGCAGGGCCTTATCTACCACTCGTTCATCCTTCGTGAAGCTAGTGTTGCTATGGGCCTCGATGAGCTTCCCGTAGGCACTGTTCCCGAGGAGTTTGAAGAGATCTGCCAAGACTGCTTTGCTCTTATCTACATCTCCCGAGCAGCAGGTCTCCGTAACATTCTCCATGAACCACTCGAATGGGCGCTTGGCCTCATAGTCTATGGTGCGGTATACAGCAGTGATCTCCAGGCCATGGGTTATGTACCACTTGAGGGTCGGGGCGTACAGCAGCTGCTTCTTGCCAAAGAGGGCACAGACCAGCTTCTGGGTGGTGGGCCGCTTCCTCCCTGTTCGCCCTAGATATGCCAGAATCTCAGACGAGATTTCCTCTACCGGAATCTCGCAGTTATAGAAGAGAGGAGGCATTTCCTCGAACTTTGCCCACAGAGCCTTGGGGACCTGGTGGGAGAGCCTCCTTAAAGCTTGCTACCCCACTGGCACCGGACCAATGGCACACTTTCTCCTTACCACATGGCATCTCTTTGGCCATCGTTGACAGGTACAGAGCATTTGCGTCGTAGCCGAGTAGACGTTGGCAGACATGCTCCCTCTGGCGGATTCGAGTCACACCGGCCTCGTGGTATCTGGTCAACATGATGCTGGGACCGCCAACAACGGCACCCTTCAGCATCTCGTAGGCTTCCTTGTCTGGTGAATAGAGGCTAACATCCAGCATGTGCTGAGCAGTTCCACATAGGAGGTACTGCAGTGACACACCTGGGAGAGACACCATGTCTTTGAGGAGGTCTATTTCATGCTCTGTGTAGAATGCCCGCATCCACTCTAGGGCTTCGATGAATGGACTGACGTCCACGTTGTTGTGGTATCGCAGCCAGTTGGCGAATGTCCGCATTCCATGCTCGCTGAATGTCTGGTTACACTGTTCCCACTCTGTTCGCGTCAAGAGGTAGCCACCCTTGAGCTTAGATGTCCATGCTAAGTAGTCAGGAAGCCCTGGATAGTTGAGCTTCTCATGTGTGTCAAACCATTCATATGGGAGCCAGCTCTTCTGCTGTGTACACCCATAAGCTTTGACCCATACCGTGTATGAGACTCCAGGGCTGAGGTAGTTCAGCACATCGAGAAACCATAGCTCAGGTGTTATGAGGAACATGTTCTGACTAGCCTTCTTGGCGACTTTCACTGTACCTGTACTGTCAGTCAGCTCATCGACAAAGTACTTCTTGATGAGGTTCAGGTCATACTGCCCAGAGTTGAACCCCAGTATGGGCACTTGGTCACACCACTCGTTGATCAGTCGCTGCTATCGCTTTGGGAGCTTGTCTAGGTCTGTCGGTATGTACTGTGCCCTAACCCTTGTACGGATTAGAGAGGCTCGCCGTTGGATCGCCAGCATGAACTCTCTGATCAGTTCTTTGGGGCAGGATTGCAGAGGTGAGTGGGCTCACTCATGGTGCCCTCTAAGAGCAGCCAACTGACACAGAGATAGGTATGTGAGGACTCTCAATCATGAGAGTCTCCGTAGGATGAGTCTTGATACCATCTAGGAGTGCTTCGAAGTCGCAAACTATGAAGTGTGGGTATCGGACAGTCCGAACTCGTTTAGGGATGCTTGGGCAGCGTTTTATACAGCACTCCCACTGTACCACACGCGTGCATCCAGAGGCTCTCAGCTTCTCCTCTCTCAGGGCTCTCTTGCGGTATCTTTGTTCAGCATCCTCACCTCGCTGGTGTTGTGGACACCCATGCCAGTGAAAGCCATGGAACTGGTAAATGGTGTTGGTGGTCAGATCATAACCATCTACGGGAGCGCCCTCGATCCAACGCTCGCCACCGTGCCCACACCCTACATGGTGTGTGTGTACACCTCTGTTTCTTGACTCATACGCAATCCAACAAGTAGCCACTGAACTGGTGGTTGGGGTGGATAGAAGGCTTTCTCATACGCAGACTGTGGCGCCTCAACCTTCTCGCCATGACACACGATTTTTGTTTTGCCGCCTGTACAGTGATCAGCGTGGCACTGAAGACTGCATGCCTGTGTAAACTTCTGCTGAGAGTGACTGCAGACTAGTGTCTGTGCCAGCTTGGAAATGTTCTTGATTTAGAAGTCGTGGTGGTCCCACACTCCGATGGTCATGGTGTCACGGTAGTGAGCCGCTTGCCTGATCATGTGCCAGGTTCCCTCTTCAGTTGGTTCATACACGCGAATCCCGATCTTGGCGAAGAACTATCTTGTCCAGCTGATCCAGCGAGGCCTTGCCGACATCAGGTACTGTCTTGCCATAGAACTGTGTGGCAAGCTCTCGTGCAGGAGCTGTACTTCTATCAGCTCTCGCTCCTCGGTGGACTGCTAGACATCTCCAGAGACACATGTTGCCCCTGTAGGTGTCGAGGGCAGTCATACTCTTCTTCTGTCGTAGCCAGTCTGGGAGGGGACCTGTCCCAAGCAGAGGTTGGCGGTCGATGACAGCCCTGACCTCAACGTTGATTGATCGAACAAAAGCCCACTTGGTGTTGGGTTGATCGATATTCTCTGTACCGAGGCGGGCTTGCTCTCTTGCTGCCACCAAGTCCTGAGCTGCTCCTATCGTGTTCAGCCATGGGCTCCCTAGAGCATTCTTGTGGAAGAGCATCACCCTACCATCTTCGATTTGACGGATGCGATCGGTATGGGTGTAGCGGAGGTAGAAGGCGTTCTGGACAGTCTGCTGGATCTTGTGCATGATCTGGCCTGTGAGGTCTCCTTCTAGACCTCTGAAGAATGTCCAGCGTACTGACTGGCATCCTCTATCCTCCCTTTCGCCGATACGCTGGTCGAGAATGTGTTCACCTTCTCGCCTTATGCTCCGGGCTAAGGGTTCAGACTTCGGCCCCCTTATGCTCCGGGCTGGGCTCAGACCTCGGCATTGCTTAACGATCCTGCATTTGAAAGTTAAGCACTCCAGTGGATGGGCCTCCATCCGCCTCGCTACAGTCTTGGCTCGCAAGCTAGCAGTCACCTCCTCGTCCACTCACGTATCCGCTGTGCTTTCTTGTGGGGATTCCAGGGATCCTCTTTGGTAAGCACTGGAAACCTTCCCGTATTCATTGCTCGGGAGAGTCGCTTCTGCCACTCCTTGGCATGGACCTGTCCGATCATCTGGAGCAGGTTGGCTTTCTTGGCCTTAGAGTAGATGCTAAGGCCAAATTGCTTTGCAACAGCGCGAAGCTGTGCAACAGTACTCATGGTGTATATCCCTGTGGATGCCTGCATAGGGTGCGGGGGCCCCATGCATTGGAGAGTTAAGCGCTCCAGTGAATGGGCCTCCATCCACCTCGATACAGTCTTGGCTCGCAAGCTAGCAGTCACCTGCTCGTCCAACTGATTAACTCACGTATCCACTGCGCTTTCTTGTGGGGATTCCAAGGATCCTCGGTAAGCGCTCGAAACCTTCCCGTATTCATTGCTTGGGAGAGTCGCTTCTGCCACTCCTCAGCATGGACCTGGTCGATCATCTGGAGCAGGTCGGCTTTCTTAGCCTTAGAGTAGCCTCTAAGGCCGAATTGCTTTGCAATAGCGCGAATCTGTGCAACAGTACTCACAGTGTATATCCCTGTGGATGCCTGTCTCTAAATGGGCGTTCAGACCCTATTATGGATGGCGATCAGTACCTGTGGATGCCTGTCTGGGCGTTCAGACCTATTATGTGTGGTGCTGGCGATCAGTACCTGTGGGTGGTGTATATCCCTGTGGATGCCTGTCTCTAAATGGGCGTTCAGACCCTATTATGTGTGGTGATCAGTACCTGTGGGTGGTGTATATCCCTGTGGATGCCTGTCTGGGCGTTCAGACCTATTATGTATGGTGCTGGCGATCAGTACCTGTGGGTGGTGTATGTCCCTGTGGATGTATGTCTCTAAATGGGCGTTCAGACCCTATTATGTGTGTCGATCAGTACCCGTGGGTGGTGTATATCCCTGCGGATGCCTGTCTCTAAAGGGGCGTTCAGACCCTATTATGTGTGGCGATCAGTACCTGTGGGTGGTGTATATCCCTGTGGATGCCTGTCTGGGCGTTCAGACCTATTATGTATGGTGCTGGCGATCAGTACCTGTGGGTGGTGTATGTCCCTGTGGATGTATGTCTCTAAATGGGCGTTCAGACCCTATTATGTGTGTCGATCAGTACCCGTGGGTGGTGTATATCCCTGCGGATGCCTGTCTCTAAATGGGCGTTCAGACCCTATTATGTGTGGTGCTGGCGATCAGTACATGTAGGTGGTGTATATCCGTGTGGATGCCTGTCTCTAAATGGGCGTTCAGACCCTATTATGTGTGGTGCTGGCGATCAGTACCTGTGGGTAGTGTATATCCCTGTGGATGCCTGTCTGGGCGTTCAGACCTATTATGTATGGCGCTGGCGATCAGTACCTGTGGGTGGTGTATATCTCTGTGGGTGTCTGTCTCTAAATGAGCGTTCAGACCCTATTATGTGTGGCGATCAGTGCCTGTGGGTGGTGTATATCCCTGTGGATGTCTATCTCTAAATGAGCGTTCAGACCCTATTATGTGTGGCGATCAGTGCCTGTGGGTGGTGTATATCCCTGTGGATGCCTGTCTCTAAAGGGGCTTTCAGACCCTATTATGTGTGGCGATCAGTACCTGTAGGTGGTGTATATCCCTGTGGATGCCTGTCTCTAAATGGGCGTTCAGACCCTATTATGTGTGGTGCTGGCGATCAGTACCTGTGGGTGGTGTATATGTATATATGTATGTATGCATTTATATAGCGCCAATTCCAATTGAAGCTCAAAGGCGCTTTACAAGATTATAAAAAATTACACAATTATGTACAAAAACTTAAATTGAAAATAAATATGTTTTGAGAGCAGATTTGAAAGGTTCAATTTTACGGCAGTTTTGTATATGTGGTGGAAGGAAGACTGTTCCAAAGCTTGGGGCCAGCTCTAGAGAACGCGCGTTGGCCGATTAGTAGATTGGATGGTGGCACTACACAGAGTAAACGACTACTTGATCGGAGAGCCCTTGGCGCTGTCTTCTGTACGATCAGCGATGTTAGATATGGCGGGGCAAGATTATTAAGACATTTGAAAACCAGTAGTGCAAGTTTGTAATTTATGCGCTGTTTAACTGGTAGCCAATGAAGATCTTTCAAAACAGGTGTAATGTGTTCATATGGCTTAGTCCGTGATAGTAATCTGGCCGCAGTGTTCTGAGCCCTCTGAAGACTGGTAAGCTGTTCTGTTGATATGCCAGCTAGCAAAGAATTCCCGTAATCCAGTCTCGAAGTTATGGTCGCGTGTACAAGCGTTTTTATAGCATTATCATCCAATAGCTTTCTGATCTTGTTAATGTTCCGTAAGTTAAAATAAACAGATTTACATATAGAGGTTACTTGATTTTTCATTGACATGGTGTTGAGCTAAATGAAATATTGTCCTCGCCAATCTGAAGAGATTCTATTTTAAGCTGTGGCTGTCTGTCTCTAAATGGGCGTTCAGAACCTATTATGTGTGGCGATCAGTACCCGTGGGTGGTGTATATCCCTGTGGATGCCTGTCTCTAAATGGGCGTTCAAACCCTATTATGTGTGATGCTGGCGATCAGTACCTGTGGGTGGTGTATATACCTGTGGCTTTCTGTCTCTAAATGGGCGTTCAGACCCTATTATGTGTCGCGATCAGTACCCGTGGGTGGTGTATACCCCTGTGGATGCCTGTCTCTAAATGGGCGTTCAAACTCTATTATGTGTGGTGCTGGTGATCAGTACCTGTAGGTGGTGTATATCCCTGTGGATGCCTGTCTCTAAATGGGCGTTCAGATCCTATTATGTGAGGTGCTGGCGATCAGTACCTGTAGGTGGTGTATATCCCTGTGGATGCCTGTCTCTAAATGGGCGTACAGACCCTATTATGTGTGGTGCTGGCGATCAGTACCTGTGGGTGGTGTATATCCCTGTGGATGCCTTTCTCTAAATGGGCGTTCAGACCTGTTCAGATGTTGGTGGGGTTGATCACAATGCGGTGCCCGATGCGACTCTGGCAGAGACTACGTGTTTGAGAGAGAGAGCGAGAGAGAGCGAGAGAGCGAGAGAGAGAGAGAGAGAGAGAGAGAGAGAGAGAGAGAGAGAGAGAGAGGGGCCAGCTTGAATATTTTGAAACTGTTGCTGCCCTAAAAGCACCCAGTCAAATTAGTTTCAAAATATTCAACAGCTTACCTGTGTATTTTTTTGGAAATTGATAGTCGGGATGTTCAGATATCGATCGATCCCAACCCGAGCGAGGTGTGGGTGGAGCGTAGCTAGAGATGGGCGGGGAATAGCTAAAACCGGTAAGGTCCATTCCGCTAACGGGAAAGGGGGCATGCAACGTGTAGCTGTGCTTCTGATCAGGCGATGTGCTGTTTAATACTGGGACTGGGTTGTACCCATGTTTGCAATTCACCTTTCCAGAGTACCCACCCATCATATGACGTCATAATGAACTGCGTGATGTGTACAATGACATCATAATGAATGACGTCAATAATGACGTCGATAAGTACGTCACGAACGCATATTTGATGACGGTCTATGCGTTGTTGTACAAATTGTTTGCTTTTACTATTTAATAAATATTCTGTTGAATATTTTGAAACTAATTTGACTGGGTGCTGTTGCTGCCATAGGCAGCAACAGCACCCAGTCAAATTAGTTACAAAATATTCAACAGCTTCCCTGTATAGTTTTCAGGAAATTGATAGCTAGGGAATTTGGGGATCGATCAATCCCAACGCGGCGAGGTGTGGTTGGAGCTTAGCTAGTGATGGGGGGGGGGGGTATAGCTAAAAATGGAAAGGTCAATTGGTAGGGGCTATGTGTAAATGGTCCATCCATGAAGAAAGCTTGCGAATAATCAGTTTCAAGACAATCATACGCGAAACCTGATGGGTATTTTGGAAATAATGTGTCGGTTTATTGTTTCGAGTCAAATTAACTTCAAAATATTTAACTGAATAATTACATCGGAAATAATTTCTTGTATTTATAAGCTCAAACGGATTAAATGCGATTAAAAATAGGGACTATCTTCTTCATCCCCTTTATCATTTATGTGAGATCTAAAATTTTAAGTGTCAAATTAAGCTTGACCGCTGCCTTTCCAATACAACACTACTCAAAAATTGCTAACGATATTCTAAATAAATGCACATAAATACCAGAAAAGCAAGATTTTCCTGGCCAATAGGAATCCTAACCTAATCTTAATGTGATTAAATAAAATTTACAGTGAAATTGACATTGTTTAGGTGAAATCGACATGTACGTTAGCGGTCTGTCTAGTTATGTTTGCCAGGATTGAGCCTGAAAAGTGCAGTCTGCTCACATTCAGTGAATCCTAGACCCAGTATTAAACAGCACATCGCCTGATCAGAGAAACAGATTCACTTTTCTCATTGCATTCGAAGGAATTTGCTGATTCTTTGTGGAATGATGACTAGCAGACGTCATGTGAGTGATCGGGAACTTTCTCGTGCCATCGGTTTGCTTTGTATGGCCTGAGTGCAATAAAGTGAAAAGCAAAAATGCTACACGGCGACTGGACACAGCAAAGAGTAGCTGTTGCCATTGTGGTCAGTAAAAGTGCAATCTTCGGGACATGAACCCGGTATTAAGGAGCAGGGTCCTTGACAGAAATGCTGGGCATAGGTGTCATTCTACGCCGCACCCCCACCCAATTGTGATATCTGGATGCTGTAAGATGGCCTCTCCTGCATTTCCAGAGGTAAATATGGACCATCAGTTGGTTGTTAAAGGTGCATCTTAACACCCAAATTCGTGAAAATAAAATGGTTAAAATTGTATGCATTTAGAGGCTTAAATTGTACACCTCCATGTAATGAAACGAAATAAATCTTAACATATGATGATTTCATTCCATTCACATTAATACAATTTTTTAGTTGTGAAGTTGAATTAGGGACTCGTCTCTCTCATTCAATTTCGCAACTTAAGATCATTATAATAATTTATACGTAATGAAACCATCCAATGTTAAGATTTATTTTGTTTCATTACAGCTAGACACAATTTAAGCTTCTAAAAGTATAAAATTTTAACAATTTTATTTTCAAGCATTTTCGTGAAGTAACAAGGCCAGCTGGCCAACAACTGCTTCTTCTTCTAAAAATATGATTAAATATCCAGGAGCTTGCATCAGTTGTATGATTTTGCTTTGAAATTGAGCTAGTCGTAGTAAAGACGAATTGAAAATCAGTTTAGGTCTTTCTTTCCTTTGACCGTGTCTATACAACCCCACACACGCACACAGGGACGCATGCAGGCACGCGCTCATACACCGCTCTCTCTCTCTCTCTCTCTCTCTCTCTCTCATGAGCAGACACCATGGTGGAGGACATGAGATAGCTACCGCGCAGTCACAGGGCATATTCCTCGTCACGTCTGCGGGTAATCTGCCTGCCGAAACTGAACCACCAATGCTAGATTACTGTGAAGGCACTTTAGAGCCGCGACGAGCATGATGATAGCTACACATACCGTTAGAATAAGACTGGAAACCTGTGGTTTGAGTGCCCGCAGACCTGCTGCGAGAGTACTCTTGAGTGAGAGGCACCGCCAAGCGACACTGGAATGGAGGTGAAAACATCTCAACTGGACTCTTGCTCAATGGGAAATGGACCTTTCCAGTTTTAGCAATTCCCCGCACATCCCTAGTTAATCTCCGCTCATACCTCGCTCGTGTTGGAATCGATAGATCCCTCAACTTCTTGACTATCAATTTCTAGAAAACTATACAGGGAAACCTGTTGAATATTCTGAAACTAATTTGACTGGGTGTTGTTGCTGCCTAATGCAGTGACAGCGCCCAGTCAAATTAGTTTCAAAATATTCAACATAATTTTTGTATTAAATGGTAAAGACCATTATTTTGTATTTGTACACCTGTCGGACTATTAAGTGTTAAAGACGGTCTATATCGGGTCATTCATGGTCTCGTGTTTATGACGTCAGGCTACACGTCACGTAGCTGATTATGACGTCATATGATTGAGGGAAGAAGTGGATTCATGAATTGGCTTGTTCACAGACGAATCGTGGTTCTACTTGGACTTTCTGGTATGTGGCGATATCAAAATGAAAGATTCGCTGATGCCAACGTGGTGGAACTGGAACATGGCCGTTGTGGGTGGGGATTCAGTAATGATGTTGGGTGGCCTTAGTGTTGGTGGCCTTACAGACATCTACAACATCCAGAATGGCTCTCTGACTCGTGTGAGGTATTGGTTCGAAGTTCTCCATTCCTTTGTCCGGTTCTATATGTTGGTATAATAACGCAAGAGTTCATTCTGCTGGATGATAACGCGCGACCACGCAGAGCAATGCTGGTTAACCTCAACATGGAATACGAGAGTAACGAGCGAATGGAGTAGCCAGCTCGGACCCCGAACATGAATCCAATTAAGCATAGGCCCTACTTGGGACCTTCTTAGGACAGCCATTTCAGCGCGATCAGATCAACCCACCAGCCTCTGGGTAGGCATTGACTGAGAAGTGGACCAACATACCAGTTTGGTTCGCTTCGCTACGGTTCGGTTCCGATCTCTGCTTCATAGCATGCAAAGAAGGTGTCATGCTATACAATCGGTGCTAGAGGTGACCTAGTCCGAGTTCTCTGACTCCACCCTATGCCGAATCTGATATGCCGAATAGAATTTATGAAGCCTTTCATAGTAAAATCCGGACAGCCAAGTTTAGTTAAAATCCACCAAGTGGTTTAGGAGGAGAAGCATTTTAAAGGATTTCCGGAAATTTTTCAAAGAACAAGATAGGCATAGATGACCAACAAAAGAATTGACCAATAAAAATTCTTGCTAG
>JAVVLW010000345.1:0-130000 GCA_034401795.1 Chaetoderma sp. LZ-2023a
TTTTACTTTATTGCTGAGCTGTACTGTATGTACAGGTCAATCACGATTACATTTCTAGATCAGTTATTACCAATTTAAACAGTAAACCAAAACAATAATAAGATTATACAGAAAATACTGGTGTAGTTAACCCTTTAATGGGCAAGCCAGCCTCTGCAGTTGTCTTGAGGAATGTCCATTTGCAGGCCAAGAGATGACTACTTTTGAAAATTTGCCACTGGAATGCCTGGCTTGATAACAGAGCTAGTCATTCCAGTGGTAAACTTTCAAACATAGTCCTCTCCTGGCCTGCAAACGGCCATTCAGTAAGCAAATATTTTGATTTTCTTGATCAAATTTAACCATTAAAGGGTTAACATTTTTCAGGCGTGATTCAGAATCCATGAAAATCTCAACCCAGGTACTTGGCTGTAATGGTACTAAATACAAAACATTCGATATACAATTTGATACAGGATGTGTTAGATATATGTGCGGATCAGTGTGTATTAGGATTGAATCACTTCTGGAACTGCGAGAGTCATCTTTAATTATTAAATTCATAACCGTGTTGATTTATATCTGATTTTCACCATTGTCACATTGAAATGATCATTGATGATTCTATTCAGACATATGATGTAATTGACTTTATAAAACATGGGGGGGAAGGAAGAGGGGGTTGGGGGCATGGGAGGGGGTGGTGAGTCCTAGCCAATATGGTTGATGTCTATGGGGTCCATGGTTTGGAGCTGGGGAATCCAGTATGCCTCTTTCCTTCTTCTAATGGGTGTATTAGAATCAGTCGGGGTCGCCTCTCAAGACCTGTATGACTCTGTAGGAGTTATTTGTGCATGGTTTGCTAAATTAAAGTGCTGGGCCACTGGTGTGTCCTTTTTATGTCCGATGCCTCTAAAGTGCTCTTGTATTCGGATTTTGAATTCTCGTTTGGTCTCCCCCACATATTGTTTGTGACATAGGGTGCATGTGAGAAGATAAACAAGATTCCGGGTTTTGCAATTTTCAATGATTCTGGCGGAAAAAGTTTCCCCCGTGTGTGTGCTTTGGAATCTTCTGGTTTTGTCCATTTTACTGCAGATCCCGCAGTTGCGGGTTGGGCATGCGATGAGTGGGTTCGCGTGTGTAAAGGTGGGGATTGGTGTGAAGATGGAAGGTAGTAAGCTCTAACGACTTGGTCTTTGATAGTAGGGTTTCTTCTGTATCCAAATAAAGGTAGCTTGGTAAAGATGTCTCTGCCCTTGGGGCTGCTGGTGAGTACGGAACTGCGAGAGTCATCTTTAGTTATTAAATTCATAACCATGTTGATTTATATCTGATTTTCACCATTGTCATATTGAAATGATCATTGATGACTCTATTCAAACATATGATGTAATTGGTCTGTGTCAATATGAGGCATGTCAAATGTAAAGCAGGGTCTTTATATAGATGATAAAGTACATTTCAGACGTAAACAACATGGATTTTATATAAAAGATGAATGTTATTGGGAGTTGGTCTTCAAGACAAGTCACCTCATTGGGATCATAGTGTCCTTTAGGATTAGTAGCAGCCAAAATAGTTGTCCTCGTATTCAATTTGCAAACTAGCCCAGCCTGTAACATAAACAACATAATACATTAATTAATGTTTATACAAGATCTAATTTTTATTAACAATTGATGTTCTATTATGAAAAACAAACCAAAATTCTTAGAAAGTTGTCCTTTAGTGAGTTAATTCATGAATCCATTTCCTCACTCAATCATATGATGTCATAATCAACTACATGCCGTGTCATAATCATGATGTCATAAATGACTTGATATAGTCTGTTGTTAACTCTTAATAGTCTGACACGTTGTACGAATTGTTTCTTTACCATTTAATAAACATTCCGTTGCATATTTTGAAACTGATTTGACTGGCCGCTGTTGCTGCCTGACAGCAACAGCACCCGGTCAAATTAGTTTCAAAATACTCAATAAGTTTCCCTGCATAGTTTTCTGGAAATTAATACTCAAGAAGGTCATGCATCGATCGATCCCAACACGAGCGAGGTGTGGCCGCAGATTAACTAGGGATGGGCGGGGCATAGCTAAAACTGGAAAGATCCATTGGTGAGATAAATAACAAAGCTATTGAATAGTATATGCATAAAGACCATTATCCAGTGGCATAGAAAAGGGATGCTTGCATGCTATATGGCACACACCTCGAGGCACAAGCATACATTTAATGAAAGGCAATAAATTAGACACCATTTCTCTCCACCCTTGATGAGCATAGCATATGTCTGTTGCTGTCTGTGACAGCAACAACTTTTAACATCATTAATATCACAACAACATTACTTCTTTGAGCCCTTGAAAAACTGAAGTTTGGGATGAGTAGAATAAAGGTTTGAAAAGTCATTACCTTTGCCACACTGATAGTTTGTTGTTCCATAGCCTCATGTATGCTAGCTTTATCATGTTCACGAATACTATTAAACTCATCAATACAGCACAGTCCTCCATCTGCTAATACTAAAGCTCCAGCCTCCAACTGCCACTCGCCACCATCCTGTTAACAAGTGGAGGGGTTTTATATTCACTCATCTTCATTTCACTGCAAAGGTTAATAAACGTGGGGCTCAGGGACATTGATGTACAGCAAAATAGAGGCACAAGGGCTCTACAAATTAATATTATACCTAAACAAGTTCAACATATTTAGTCAACAGAGCTCAAAATAACAGTGCTGGGTGAACATTTTATTAATGATTATAAAGTAAGAAGATTATCCTTTGACCTGTATTCTATAGAAACAAGACGAGGTTGACTAAACGAAATCAAGGATTTCTTTTTTCACGAGAGAGTTGATACTTACCTCCCTAATACTTTTGATATTGCTAAATATTGGCTTTCACTCAATAAACACTCAGATTAAAACAGTTAGGTGCCCCTACTGGGCAGGGAGTCAGAGCGTAGTCTGGCGGATGCCAGCCCCACCACCGCGCATGCGCAGACTAGCACTTCCTCTGACTAATTTATTGGCTGATACACATGCAACTATAAAGAGCCTGAAGACCGAGCCTCTGTGGGGTGGAGAGGCCGGGTCCGTATCTAGGGAGGTAAGTATCAACTCTCTCGTGAAAAAAGAAATCCTTGATTTCGTTTATTTCACATCAAGAGTATACTTACCTCCCTAATACTTTTGATATTGCCAGAATTCGACAGTGAATTCGGCGGGAGGGAGGCGAGGTCAAAAGACCAGCTCATCCCTATACGCTTTTCTGCGTTTAAGGCACTTAAACTTCTGAAACTGTATGAAAAAACAGTCAGGATTTGACTAACCATCGGATAACACCCCCGATGTATGAGAGATGACCGAATGTCATATGAGCTCCCCCCCCCCCCTCCTTCCTGGGAGGAAGAGTCGAATGACCTCAATGTCCTATAGGCTCTCTACGTACAAGTGCCATGTACTACAGGACAGAGACGAAAAGCTCCATTTTCGTATACTCTCAACAATGAACCACATAAATACACAAAACCATCATCATATAAATAACGGGTAACGTGACAAGACAATCAACAATGGACAACACATACACAAGACTGACCTTGTTGAAATGGCTGCTGACATCCTCTTCCCATTGGTGAAGATCGATGCAGTCCCAAATTAGTGGTTGTTTCCATAAATTAATTGTGAAATATATAAGCAATGAGGAAACCCCATCAAAAATATATATGCCTAGTTATTTTTTCAAAATCGACAAGGCGAGAGGATTAGAGGTGTCACGGAGATAATGGTCTGTAAAACTTGACTCACAGTGCCACTGAGCCACCGACATAATATCATCCACAGGGACCCCATTAAATAGGGCAGTGGATGTCACTACGCCGCGGACACTGTGAGCCTTGGCCACGTCAACCTGCTTCCCGGTGGCGGATTTATGGCAAAACTGAATGCATTCTACAATCCACCTGGAAATGGTGTCCTTAGAAGCCCTGCCATGGGGTTCAATATATGACAACCATAACGCTGACTGGTCGGTGCGCCACTCCGCCGTACGTTGTTTGTACCGGCGAAGCGCCCGGACAGGACACCATGCTTTAGAATTAGGATCATATCTAGTTAAAGCAGGCAAAATAATAGGTTGACCTGGATATTTCAACGACTGATTTTTAGCCAAGAAATTAATCCTAGGTAGCAGCTTAAGGCCTTCCCCTGAAACCACAAAACGGTCATCCTCGGCTGATAAGGCATGAATCTCACTCCTACGCCTAGCCGAGGCCGCAGCAATTAAAAACACAGTCTTCAGTGTTAATAGTTTCATCGAAATGGAACTAAGTGGTTCAAACGGCTTATCACCTAGTACTTGAAGCACTAGCGATAAACTCCAAGACGGAATCACCGGTGGATTCCTTGGTCTTAGATTGCCCATGCCTTTAATTAATACATTTAATGTATTCACTTCATCACTTCCCCTCTTAGCCAAGCAAGGAATAACAGACATTAAAGGTGACTTATAACCAGCAATAGAGTTAGGCTTGAGGCTATAGGCATCATAGAGGTGACAGAGGAAATCAGCTACTACCTGAATAGATGCATCCATTGGATCAATACATCTTTTTGAGCACCATTCTGCAAATCTGTTGATTTTATAATTATATGCTCTGGAGGTTGACCCCCTCCTGGCTTTGGCCATAAACATGGCTGCTTGCTCAGAAAAGCCCTCCTTAATTCTAGATTCCTTGACAACATCCACGCAGTCAATCTGAACATTGACGGATTGTTGTGAAGGGCCTTGCCCTGGAAGATAATATCGTCCATCAGAGGCAGAGGAACCGGATTGCAGACCAGAAGGTCCAGCAGATCCGTATACCATGATCGGCTTGGCCAATCCGGGGCGATCAGAAGCACTTGGCATTCCTCTTGTCTGATTTTCTGAAGAATTTTTGGAATCAGGATTGCTGGAGGGAATGCGTATGCATACATTCTCCCACAGCTGATAGCTAACGCATCTGTTGCGAAAGCGCTTGGATCCGGAATCGGAGAGACGTACGTCGTCATCTTCGCATTCTTCTTCGTTGCGAACAAATCGATGTTGGGTTTCCCCCAATGGTCGAACAGACGATCCGCCACACATTGATTTAGTTGCCATTCCGTGGGTAAAACACTCATCCTTCGGCTCAATGAGTCTGCTAGCAGGTTTAACCTTCCCGGAATATGAACTGCTTTCAAGGTAATCTGGTGATCCAGACACCAACAAAGCAGTCTCCATGTCATCATACAGAGACTGGGCGACTTCGTTCCGCCCTGGCGGTTTATGTAAGTCACAACTGTTGAGTTGTCTGAACGAATAAGAACAATCTTGCCCTGAACTTTCTGTAAGAAATGTTCCAGGCCCAGGACTACTGCTCTTAGCTCCAGTAGATTTATATGTTCCTTTGACTGTTCCAGATTCCAAAGCCCTGATATCGTGGACTCTTCCAGGCAAGCTCCCCAGCCCTCCATCGATGCATCTGTATACACAGTCACCTGAGGGTGGGGAGGGGTTAGCATACCCCCCACCAAGAGATTCTCTGTGTCCAACCACCATTGCAGGTGATGAATCAGAGGCGCCAACACTGACACATTCGAGTCCAGCGAACCTGTACTCTGGGTCCATTGTGTCATGAGAAATAACTGGATCGGCCGCCTGCGTAAGGCGGCCTGAGGAATGACTGGTTCCAATGAAACCATCAACCCCAGCATTCTCAAGTAAACCCGTGCCAGGACATGACGACTGTCGCACACTGACTGAATTAATGAGATGAGTTTCTGAACTCTCTCCTGAGTAGGATAAACATATCCTGTCTCTAGATCGAAGAACATCCCCAGGTAAACAAACTTCTGGGATGGAGTCAGCTCTGATTTTGGGAAATTGATCATCCAGCCTAAGTCTGTGAGAGTTTTCAAAACAATCTCCAGACTGGCCGACAAACTTTCCCGGGTGTGCGCTTTCAACAGCCAGTCGTCTATGTACGTGTGGACTGCTATGCTTCTCCTGCGGAGGTATGCGGTGATCGCAAGAACCACACGGGTGAAAACCCGAGGAGCCGTGGAAATTCCGAAGGGTAGCACCCTGAATTCCCACTGTCTGCCCTGGAATGCAAATCTCAGGAAGTGACGGAAACTCCTGTGTATGGGGATGTGGAAATAAGCGTCCTTCAAATCTATCGACGCTGTCCACATTCCCCTCTCTAACCCCGCCAACACCGAGCGCACAGTCTCCATCTTGAAACTGGGCGTCTCTATGAACTTGTTCAATGGCTTGAGGTTGAGAATTGGTCTCCACCCTCCGGTGTTCTTTGTTACTAAGAACAGGGTTGAATAGAAGCCCGGACACCTCTGTGCCGGCTGAATAGCTCCTTTTTGTATGAGGGAATTTATTTCCTCCTCGATACACAACCTTTGATCTGGATCTCTCGGATTTGGAGTCCAGATCGGCACTAGAGACAGTCGCGATGGCGGGCCTGTCATCCAATCGGGATGATACCCGACTGAAAGCCATCGCAAGACTAAACGGTCCTGAGTTAACCGTTCCCACTCTTGCATGTGGTCGGCTAATCGGCCTCCCATCGGTCCACCTAGGGATAGAGGTGGACATAAGGAGTGCAAGAGCGGCACTGTCTCCTTTGCCAGAAACACCGGCGCGGTTCTCACCGCGGTAACCGTCCCATCAGGAACGATTACCCCGCCCAGATCCTCGCGCGCCACGACCAGCACCGCGCGCACCACGGTGCGCGGGCGGCTGCCTGGCTGACTGCGCCTGAGGAGCCTGCGCCCCCCTCGCTGCTGGCCGATTCGCACGCGGCCGAGGCCAGCGCTGCGATGGTGGTTGGCCTCTGACCTGGCCACTACCACCTCGAGCCTGCAGGGGACGATACGCAGGGGGTGCGGCGCGAACGTTGGCACGACGAAGCACCTCAAACTGTTCGCGCAGTGCCCTCTGGTTATTGACCAGAGTAACCGTCTCCTGGAGGTGTCTACATCCCTCACCCCCAAAGAGACCAGGACCTGTCATAGGCGTACGTAGTAGCCTATTGTAGAGGTCCTGGGACGGGCACAGATTATCCAAGGCAAAAGTGCGCCTTGCCCGGACACTCCTGGTCACCGCCCGCGTCATACAGTCCAGAGCCAGGTTGATACCATCCTGGATGGCTCACTGGACTGTGACCGGACTTGGCTGGCGCGATGCGGATGCTGTTACTACCCCTTGTAACAGCTGGGAGACGTGGGACAGAGCGGCAATCGAAGCCCTCCCACTCTCCTCCGCATCACGCAACGCGGCATTTGCCGAACGCAACGCGTTCGAGCACAAGACTCCCGTGTCAGAACGGGAGCCTGGCCGCGCATCCTCACCCAAAGCCGCGCGGTCATCCACGCTCGGCTTTGGTACCACACCGTACCGCTGGTAGTCCAGGGGCACGATGCGGCAACGCCTGGCCACCTCGCGCGGGGCCTTAGCGAGACGTCCACTCGACTTAATGGACGTCTCCGCCGCCTCAAACATGTCAACGACATGCTCTGCCAGCGGCAGAGAAGGCATAGCGTTAGCAGTAGGCTTACCAGCTAACCACGGCCTGTGTTCACGCTGGCTAGCCGACTGCTCCACGGGCAGATCTGGTCTAACACTCACCAGCCACTGGCAAGCGTCAGACCAATCCTCCTCCGTGGCTAGTTGCGAGCGCTCTACAAGACGGGGGCCTTCGTCTTCCTCCTGAGCACAAGCAACAGAGCTTGACGGCGGATACGCTGATATCCCTGGCAAGCCAGGGAGAGCATGCGGGCCTGATAATACCGGCATGCTAATCTCACTGGTTTGACCAGGAGCAGGCGCCGTGGTAGAGCGCGGGGCATATACCGCCCCACCACGGCCCCGGCCAGCACCAGCTACACTCTCGGCAAGCCGAGGTATGCGGTACCGCTGGCCTTCAGCGCCCAGGGCCACAGTCTGAACCGTGGATTCTACCCCTGGGAGAGTAGAACCGTGGAAAAAGGCGCCTGTATTCCCCGCGAGGGGCGCACAAACGTCATATTCCATGGCCACGTCTTCAGACGGCGACCCTAACAGGTAATCATCATCCTCCTGGCCAGAAAGATTAGACTCCGGGTCAGCAAAGAGAGCTAACCCGGACTGGCCAGGGAAGGCGCCATACGAGGTACTGGCAGCCGCGGTGTGCGGATACCCCTGGACTGATGAGCAGCCCGCGGGTTCCAGCGACGACCGTCCACGGTCCCTATTGGGCGCGGCAATAAGCCTGCTGCCAGGGCCGTGGAACACCCCCTCTAATGGGGCCACCTCTGAATCTTCAAACAACGGAAGCGTACTAAGGAACGTTGATTCAGAGGTGGGGATTACCTGCTCCGAAGCAGATGATGAGGTCAATAAAGGATTTGGTCCAGGAAGCATGCCACGAAGCAACTCTGGAACCAAATCCTTGATTGTCCTCCTCATCTCTCCCAACATCTCGGTCCGGAAGGCCTCCATGTCCACCGCGGACGAGGCCTTCCTCTTACCCTTCTTACTTACGACCTCTTTTTTCAGCTTCTTTTTCTCCTCCTCCAACTTGTCCTTCGCCTGCAAGCACAAGAATTCGGACATTAGCTCGCCCCCCCAGTGCTTACATATCTCGCAATTAAGCAAGGGACCACAGGGGCTACACTGAAAACATAGATGAGGGCCAAACTTGTCCGTCAAAAATCGTCCACAGGACGCACAACCAGGTCTCTGAAAAAGGCCAAAGGACGAGGAGTATGAGCAAACTAGTTACGCTTAGAAACTAACCAACTCAAGAGAAGGAAATGATCATAAAGATCATAATTTTTATGAGAAACCAGCTTCGGACAACTTTAATTGTAATTAAAGAGCAAAGCTGATTATGACGTCATTAATCCTATGACAGGACAAAATCGATCCCAACAAACATCCCAGTGCAAGGACGAATTGTATCTTTAACCAGAACATGTGCAGAATGGACATTTCGACTACACAAGCATCAGATAAATACTGATAACAATGGCAAATAGTGTTAATTATCTCCCTTTCTCATATCAATAATTAATACCTGACACCTTGTCTAGACAAACCATCCAACCTGATGAACTGGAGAACTCCACCACTGAACGCCTCTTAACTCTCTCCACCTCAAGGGGAAGGAATTGGATCAAGAGGGCAAAGTGAGAAGACCTTTATAATAGGCCTCCAACTCACTGGGCATAGAATTTTTGGTTAGATAACCTAACAGTATTAGTAGGAAATGGAACCATGGTGGAGAGACACAAACCCTCTGCTGATGTCATGTCCTTATTTCTCCTTCACACAGACCTGTGGACATAAACACAAAGAGAGATTAGTCTTGTATAGCACCTAGTTGAAAAAACCCAACTAATTAAGGCGCTTATCACGTTTAGCGAGAGTCCCGGAAACACATTACAACGGGACAAAACTCGCTAATTTTACTAGAAGTCACCTGATTTAAAGGTCCAAGGCCCTCCTGTGGCGAAGTCACTCTCTCAGCCATCTTTGTCAGGTGCAAACGTCTCTTAAATAGTCTTAAAAAGCTTTGAAAAGCGTAAAGAAAGATCCTATCATGAAAGCATGTGTTGTCTCTCAGCCAATAAATTAGCAAAGAGGAAGTGCTAGTCTGCGCATGCGCGGTGGTGGGGCTGGCATCCGCCAGACTACGCTCTGACTCCCTGCCCAGTAGGGGCACCTAACTGTTTTAATCTGAGTGTTTATTGAGTGAAAGCCAATATTTAGCAATATCAAAAGTATTAGGGAGGTAAGTATACTCTTGATGTGAAATTACCTGTTTATGAATGAAAGACTATGACTGCTCTGTCAGAGGTAAAAGTCAAAAGCTCTATATTGACAGAACATACCACCAAAGTATGTATCATAATCCCACACTGGCTACAATACTGGAGAAAGATTTCAAAGACCATAACTCTCGTGTTTCAAACTATGTCAGTTTATATGAAAAATCCTAAGAAGGCAAGGATCGCAATGATATTCCAACAAATACAAAGTATGGCTAATAATTTCATAAAGTTAAAACTTTTGAAGGTTTCTGTCAAATTCTTTGGCATCAAATCCTTGACTAGCAATATTAGCCATGAAGTAGCAGTACATTGTGTAACCCAATAAGAAATTACTTTGAGGCAGAAGGATGATAGCACATATACTTACACTCACAGATCACGGTAATGACATGAAGGGAGATAATTCTATATGGAGATGAATGCCAAGAGGTTGAATTAACTATGACGATTGCAAATAGATCGCTGTTAAGTATTCTTGCGGCAATATTTGACACAAGGTCAAAGAGCATGGAGGGATTTAAGTGAGGATTTAATCACTCTGGCGCTTAACATTAGATAAACATTTTGACCAAATTTCATATAAATCAGTAAGAAGATGAGCAGACAAAAACTGTAGTTTAAACGAAATCTAGGATTTCTTTTTTCACGAGAGAGTTGATACTTACCTCCCTAATACTTTTGATATTGCTAAATATCGGCTTTCACTCAATAAAACACTCAGATTAAAAACAGTTAGGTGCCCCTACTGGGCAGGGAGTCAGAGGTAGTCCGGCGGATGCTCGCCCCACCACCGCGCATGCGCCGACTACTACTTCCTCTGGCTCATTTATTGGCTAACACATGCAACTACCAAGAGCCTGAAGACCGAGCCTCTGTGGGGCGGAGAGGCCGGGTCCGTATCTAGGGAGGTAAGTATCAACTCTCTCGTGAAAAAAGAAATCCTAGATTTCGTTTATTTCACATCAAGAGTATACTTACCTCCCTAATACTTTTGATATTGCCAGAATTCGAAAGTGAATCTGGCGGGAGGGAGGCGAGGTCAAAAGACCAGCTCTTCCCTATACGCTTTCAAGCGTTTAAGGCACTTATGACGTCTGAAACTGTGTGAAAATACAGTCAAGATTTGATAAACCATCGGATAACACAACCGATGTCTGAGAGATGACCGATTTGTCATATGCGCTCCCCCCCCCCCCTTGGGAGGAAGATTAAATGACCTCAATGTCCTACACGCTCTCTTCGTACTAGTGCCAAGTACTATAGGACAGAGACGAAAAGGCTCCATTTTCGTATACTCTCTCTAAAGAACCACAACCCACATAAACCATCACCATATTAATAACACTGGGTAACGTGACAATACAACACAATGAACAACACATGAACAAGACTGACCTTGTTGTACTAGGAAACCGTCATCACGATTCCAGTAGAGAAGGATGATACAGTCCCGACAAGTGGTTGTCACCGTCGCTGAATGGCGAAGTATATAAGCAATGCGGAAGCACTCTTCACAACATAAAGCGGTTATTGTTTCAAAATCGACAAGGCGAGAGGGTTAGAGGTGTCACGGAGGTAATGGTCTGTAAAACTTGACTCACAGTGCCACTGAGCCACTGACATAATATCATCCACAGGGACCCCACTAAACAGGGCAGTGGATGTCACGACACCGCGGACACTGTGAGCCTTGGCCACGTCAACCTGTCGCCCGGTGGCGGATTTGTGACAAAATTGAATACATTCCACAATCCACCTAGAAATGGTGTCCTTAGACGCCCTACCATGGGGTTCAATATATGACAACCATAACGCTGACTGGTCGGTACGCCACTCCGAAGTACGCTGTTTGTACCGGAGCAGCGCCCGTACGGGGCACCATACTTTAGAATTAGGATCATATCTAGTTAAAGATGGCAAAAAAATAGGCTGACCTGGATATTTCAATGACTGATTTTTAGACAAGAAATTAATCCTAGGTAGAAGCTTAAGGCCTTCCCCTGTAACCACAAAACGGTCAACCTCGGCTGATAAGGCGTGAATTTCACTCCTACGCCTCGCCGAGGCCGCAGCAATTAAAAATACAGTTTTAAGAGTTAACATTTTCATAGAAATGGAACTAAGTGGTTCAAAAGGCTTATCACCTAGTACCTGGAGCACCAGTGATAAACTCCAAGACGGAATCAGTGGAGGATTCCTTGGTCTTAGATTGCCCATGCCTTTAATTAATACATTTAATGTACTTACTTCATCACTCCCCCTATTAGCCAAGCAAGGAATAACAGTCATTAAAGCTGATTTATAACCAGCAATAGAGTTAGGCTTGAGGCTATAGGCATCATATAGGTGACAGAGGAAATCAGCCACTACCTGAATAGATGATTCCATTGGATCAATACATCTTTTTGAGCACCACTCTGCAAATCTGTTGATTTTATAATTATATGCTCTGGAGGTTGACCCCCTCCTGGCTTTGGCCATAAACATGGCTGCTTGCTCAGAAAAGCCCTCCTTAATTCTAGATTCCCTGACAACATCCACGCAGTCAATCGGAACATTGACGGATTGTCGTGAAGGGCCTTGCCCTGGAAGATAAGGTCGTCCATCAGAGGCAGCGGAACCGGATTGCAGACCAGAAGGTCCAGCAGATCCGTATACCACGATCGGCTTGGCCAATCCGGGGCGATCAGAAGCACTTGGCACTCCTGCTGCCTGATTTTCTGAAGCACCTTTGGAATCAGGATTGCTGGGGGGAATGCGTATGCATACATTCCCTCCCAGCTGATAGCTAACGCATCTGTTGCGAAAGCGCTTGGGTCTGGAATCGGAGAGACGTACGTCGTCATCTTCGCATTCTTCTTCGTTGCGAACAAATCTATGTTGGGTTTCCCCCAATGGTCGAACAGACGATCCGCCACACATTGATTTAGTTGCCATTCCGTGGGTAAAACACTCATCCTTCGGCTCAATGAGTCTGCTAGCAGATTTAACCTCCCCGGAATATGAACTGCCTTCAAGGTGATCCCATGATCCAGGCACCAACAAAGCAGTTTCCATGTCATCATACAGAGACTGGGCGACTTCGTTCCGCCCTGGCGGTTTATGTAAGTCACTACTGTCGAGTTGTCTGAACGAATCAGAACAATCTTGCCCTGAACATTCTTTAAGAAATGTTCCAGGCCCAGGACTACTGCTCTTAGCTCTAGTAGATTGATATGTTCCTTGGACTGATCCAGATCCCAAAGCCCTGATACTGTGGACTCTTCCAGACAAGCTCCCCACCCCTCCATCGATGCATATGTATACACAGTCACCTGAGGGTGGGGAGGGGTTAGCAAAACCCCCGGCAAGAGATTCTCTGTATTCAACCACCATTGCAGGTGGTGAATCAGAGGCGCCAACACTGACACGTTCGAGTCCAGCGAACCTGAACTCTGGGTCCACTGTGTCATGAGAAACAACTGGATCGGGCGCCTGCGCAAGGCGGCCTGCAGAATGACTGGTTCCAAAGAAACCATCAAGCCCAGCATTCTCAAGTAAACCCGCGCCAGGACATGACGACTGTCGCACACCGACTGTATTACCGAGATGAGTATTTGAACCCTCTCCTGAGTGGGGTACACATACCCCGTCTCCAGATCGAAGAACATGCCCAGGTAAACAAACTTCTGGGATGGAGTTAGCTCTGATTTCGGGAAATTGATCATCCAGCCCAAGTCCGAGAGAGTTTTCAAAACAATCTCCAGATTGGCTGACAACGATTCCCGGGTGTGTGCTTTCAACAGCCAGTCGTCTATGTACGTGTGGACTGCTATGCTTCTCCTGCGGAGGTATGCAGTGATCGCGAGAACCACACGGGTGAAGACCCGAGGAGCCGTGGAAATCCCGAAGGGTAACACCCTGAATTCCCACCGCCGGCCCTGAAATGCGAATCTCAGGAAGCGACGGAAACTCCTCTCTATGGGAATGTGGAAATACGCATCCTTCAAATCTATGGAAGCGGTCCACATTCCTCGCGCCAACCCCGCCAATACCGAGCGCACAGTCTCCATCTTGAAACTGGGCGTCTCTAAGAACTTGTTCAAAGGCTTGAGGTTGAGAATCGGCCTCCACCCTCCGGTGTTTTTCTTCACTAAGAAGAGGGTTGAATAGAAGCCCGGGCACCTCTGTGCCGGCTGAATGGCTTCTTTTAGTATGAGGGAATTTATTTCCTCCTCTATACACAACCTCTGATCCGGATCCCATGGAATAGGAGTCCAGATCGGCGCGAGAGACAGTCGCGATGGCGGGCCTGTCACCCAGTCGGGACGATACCCGACGGAAAGCCATCGCAAGACTAAACGGTCCTGAGTCAACCGCTTCCACTCTGGCAAGTGGCCGGCCAAACGGCCGCCCACCGGTCCACCTAGGGATAGAGGTGGACATAAGGAGTGCCAGAGTGGCACTGTCCTCTCGGCGTGAAACACCGGAGTGGTTCCCACCGCGGTAACCAGGCCATCAGGCCCGATTGCCGCGACCAGATCCCCGCGCGCCCCGCCCAGCGCCGCGCGCACCACGGTGCGCGGGCGGCGGCTGTCTGGCTGGGTGCGGCTGGGGAGCCTGCGCCCCCCTCGCTGCTGGCCGAATCGCACGTGGCCTAGGCCTACGTTGCGACAGTGGCTGGCCTGACCTGGCCAGCACCACCTCGAGCCTGCAGAGGACGATACGCAGGGGGTGCCGCGCGAACACGCTCCCGCCGGAGCACCTCAAATTGTTCACGCAGCGCCCTCTGGTTGTTAACCAGAGTGACCGTCTCCTGGAGGTGCCTGCATCCCTCACCTCCAAAGAGACCAGGACCTGTCATAGGCATCCGCAGCAGCCTATTATACAGGTCCTGGGACGGGCACAGATTGTCAAGAGCAAACGTGCGCCTCGCCCGGACACTTCTGGTCACCGCCCGCGTCAAACAGTCCAAAGCCAGGTTGATACCATCCTGGATGGCTCTCTGGACTGTTACCGGGCTTGGCTGGCGTGATGCGGAGGCCGCTACCACCCCCTGTAGCAGCTGGGAGACGTGGGACAGAGAGGCAATCGACGCCCTCCCACTCTCCTCCGCATCACGCAGCGCGGCATTCGCCGAACGCAACGCGTTCGAGCACAAGACTCCCGTGTCAGAACGGGAGCCCGGCCGCGCATCTTCGCCTAAAGCCGCGCGATCATCCACGCTTGGCTTTGGCACCACACCGTACCGCTGGTATTCCAGGGGCACGATGCGGCAACGCTTCGCCACCTCGCGAGGGGCCTTCGCGAGACGTCCATTAACCTTAATGGACGCCTCCGCCGCTTCGAACATGTCCACGACATGCTCAGCCAGCGGCAGAGATGGCATAGCGGTAGCCGCCGGCCTACCAGCTAACCACGGCCTATGGTCACGCTGGCTAGCCGGCAGCTCCACGGGTAGATCGGGCCGAACACTTACCAGCCACTGGCAAGCGTCCGACCAATCCTCCTCCGTGGCTAACTGCGAGCGCTCTACTAGACGAGGGCCTTCGTCTTCCTCCAGAGCACTCGCAGTTGACGTCGACGGCGGATAAGCTGATACCCCTGGCAAGCCCGGAAAAGCATGCGGGCCCGAGAGAGCAGGCATGCTGAACTCCGCGGCTTGACCAGGAGCAGGCGCCGTGGCAGAGCGTGGGGTAAACACCGCCCTACCGCGGCCCTGACCAGCACCAGCGACACCATCGGCAAGCCGAGGTATGCGGTATCCGTGGTCAACAGCACCGCCCGGGGACACCTTCTGGACCGTGAAATCTACTCCTGCGAGAGTAGAACCACGGAACACGTCGTCTGTATTCCCCGCGAGGGGTGCACAGACGTCGTATTCCATGGCCACGTCCTCAGAAGGCGACCCTAGCAGGAGATCCTCTTCCTCCTGGCCAGAAAGATTAGACTCCGGGTCAGCAAAGAGAGCTAACCCGGACTGGCCAGGAAAGGTGCCATAGGAGGCTTTGACACCCGCGGCGCGCGGATACCCAGGGTCTGATGAGCAGACCGCGGGTCCCAGCAACAACCGTTGTCCACGGCCCCTCGGCGCGGCGCCATGCCTGCTGCCAGGGTCTTGGACTGCCCCCAACAAAGGGGCCACCTCTGAATCCACAAACGGACCGGACCTAAAGAGACCGGATTCAGAGGCGGGGATCACCTGCTCGTAAGCAGATGCCGAGGACAACAAAGGAGCTGGCCCAGGGAGCATGCTGCGAAGCAACTCTGGGACCAAATCCTTTATTGTCCTCTGCATCTCTTGCAACATTTCGGACCTGAAGGCCTCCATATCTACCGCGGATGAGGCCTTCTTCTTACCCTTCTTACTACCCTCCTTCTTCTTCTTCCTCTCTTCCTCCATCACCTTCTCCCTTGCCTGCAATGAGAGAAAATCAGACATTAGATCTCCCCCCCACTGCTTACATACATATCACTTCAGCAACGGTCCACAGGGACTGCAGCTGAAGCACAAGTGCGGTACGAATCTATTCTTCAGAAACCTCCCGCAGGACGGGCAACCAGGTCTCTGAAACAGGACAAAGGACAAGGACAATGAGCAAGATAGTTAAGGTTAGCGAACTCAAAACCAACTAAAAAGAGAGGGACAGGATCCTCAAGATCGCAAGTCAAGAAGAACCAGCCTCGGACAAAACGTTAAATGTTAATAAAGGCCAAGGCCGATTATGACGTCATCAATCCCGTGACCAAAATAATCGATCCGCAACAAGCACCAAGTGCAAGAACGAATTGTATAAGTAACCGGAACATTCCCATTGAATTGGCATTTCGAGTACACAACAATCAGATATACAGAGATAACTCCTTCCAATTCTAGCATTGGCAAAAAAGGAAATTATCTCCCCTTTTGTTTATCAATAATTAGATACCTGACACTTGTACAGACAAACCATCCAACGTGATGTACCGGAGAACTCCACCATAGTACGCCTCTACATTCTCTCCACCGAAGGGGAAGGAATTGGATCAAGAGGGCAAAGTGAGAAGACCTTTATAATAGGCCTCCAACTCACTGAACATAGATTTTTTGGTTAGATAACCTAACAGTATTAGTAGGAAATGGAACCGTGGTGGAGAGAAACATATCCTCTTGTGCCGAGAAGTCCATCAAAGCGTCTACGTGATACCTGTGGACAAAAACACAAAGAGAAATGAGACTTATGAAGCACCATGTTGTAAAAAACAAACACAAACAGGCGCTAATCACGGTAAGCGCGAGTCCCGGAAACGCATTAAACCGGGACAAAACACGCTAGCATATCAAAGAAATCACCTGATAAAGAGATCCAGCTCCTTCCAAAGGTGAGTCCTCTCTTTCCGACATGCCACGAACGTACAACAATCGTCATATAAGTGAAAAACAAGGTAAACGCGCAGAAAATGTAGAGTAGCACAAAACCGCATGTAACCCTTAGCCAATAAATGAGCAAAAAGAAGTAGTAGTCGGCGCATGCGCGGTGGTGGGGCGAGCATCCGCCGGACTACCTCTGACTCCCTGCCCAGTAGGGGCACCTAACTGTTTTTAATCTGAGTGTTTTATTGAGTGAAAGCCGATATTTAGCAATATCAAAAGTATTAGGGAGGTAAGTATACTCTTGATGTGAAAAGTAATTTTACTATGGATTTTCCATGGCAAAATTGACATTTGACGTACATTTGCATATTTTCCCATAGCTATGGCAGACTGATTTAAGTAAACTAGTACCTAAATGTGTAGTAGCTTATGGCAGAAGATACACACAAAGTTACGATGAAATGAATAGTTCTACATATGATGAACCATGCCACTACAGTATTATCTTTCCAAATTGGCTCCATTATATAAAACTGGATCACCTTGATATGCACGACCCAAATGTTTGATGCCTATAGCATCATTTTGACCAGACTTGGTACAAATTATTCAAAAGATGGCAAAAAGTGCTGACTGACTAATTATCCCCATGTTTTAAAAAAACGTCGGGGATATTGTAATCGCCTCCATCCGTCTGTCTGTCTGTCCATCCGTTCATCACGCTATCTCCTCCCAAACGATTTGGTGGAATTAAATCGAATTTGGTATGTGGGTTACTCATATGATTCCACTTTGCAAGACGATATTTAGATTTGGCTCCGCCCCCAGGAAGGGGGAGGGGGGCAGGGGTTAAAAGGTCAAATCAGTTGTAATGCAACTCCTCTGAAATCATTAGATGGATCTCAACTAAATTTGATATCTGAGTTACCCCTATGATTGCGGAGTGCAAGAGGCCATTTAGATTTGGCTCTGCCCCCGGGGGTGGGGCGAGGGGTTAAAAGGTCAAATTTTAACCTGCGGAAATTGATTGTAACGCATCTCCTCCGAAACTGTTGGACAGAATTCAACCAAATTTGGTCTATGGATTACCCATATCAATGTGGAGTACACGAGCACATTTAGATTCATTTTTAAAAGGTAAAAAAATTGATTGTAATGCCACTCCTCAGACACTGTTGGACGGAATTCAACCAAATTTAGTATGTCAGTTACCCATATCAATGTGGAGTATATGAGCACATTTACATTTGGCCCCGCCCCCAGGGGGTGGGGGATGGGGTTAAAAGGTCATGAAATTGATTGTAATGCAACTCCTCTGAAATCGTTAGACAGAATTCAACCAAATTTTATATCTGAGTTACCCCTATGATTGCGGAGTGCAAGAGGCCATTTAGATTTGGCTCCACCCCAGGGGGCCGGAGAGGGGTCAAAAGGTTAAATTTTAACCTGCACAAATTGATTGCAATGCACCTCCTCCAAAACCATTGGATGGAATTCAACATTTTGTATGTGAGTTACCCATATCAATGTGGAGTGGATGAGCCCATTTACATTTGGCCCCGCCACCAGGGGTTGGGGATGGGGTCAAAAGGTCATGAAATTGATTGTAATGCAACTCCTCTGACGCTGTTGGATGGAATTCAACCAAATTTGGTATGTGAGTTACACATATGATCGCGGCGTGCAAAATGACATTTACATCTGGCACTTCCCCCGGCGGTGGGTTGTGGGGTGTGTCAAAAGTTGAAAGAGGTGAATGTGGGGATTTGCGATGACGCGTCATCGACCGATCAATCTAGTTTATTATTATTTCTAATAACCAAATTAACGTTTGAACTAAATCATTCTTAAAATATGTCAGACTGACCTAGTTTTTATATGGGTGGTAGAAATGCCCAAAGGCCAACAAGTTAATAGCTATTAATATGAAGAACCGTGCTAGCAAGTATCTTTTCCCATTGCCCCCAATACTGTAGAAAATTTTGAAGCGCTATAGCTCGGGTGTTAGATTTTGAATCAGTTTCATTTTCACCAAGCAGCTATTAGATTCCAAGATGAATAGTTTGATCATGTTTGTTATTAATGCATCAAGAAACTAGAACGTGAAGTCGATGGTACGCCATCGCAAATCCCAATGCTCCAAACGACATATTTGACCGCATGATGCCACCCATGCGCACACGCATGCATATATACATACAACCCGGGGGACAGAGCCCAATACAAATGTCACCTCGGAGTCCATAATTATATGGACAACTCAGAAAACAAATTTTGTTTAATTTCCATGACATTTGATCTTTGGACCCCTTTACCCCCAGGGGCAGAACTAAATATAAATGTCGTCTTGCAATCCACAATCCCATGGATAACTCACAAAATAGATTTAGTGGAGCTACATCAGACAGTTTCAGAAATGGTGTCAAATATTATACAAATTCTGCCCATGACACGAGTTCTACACACACACGCAAGCACGCGCACACCACAATATCCCTAGAGGGCAGAGCAAAACAGATTTCATCTCGCGATCTGCAACCATATTGATAATTGGCATACTAAATTTTATTGTATCGCACTGAACAGTTTTGGAGTAGATAACCTCGCCGACAGAATTTATATGGCATTTAAGCTTTTGACCATGCTCCCTGACCCTCAGTGTGTGGAGCCAAATATAACTGTTGTCTTGCACTTTACAATTATATGGGTAACTCACAAAACAAATTTGATTAAATTTCAACAAACGGTTTCAGAGGAAATAGGCAGATGGAAAGAGGGATGGATAGACAGATGGACCGATTGCAATATCCCTTCCATTTTTCAGAATGTGTAGGGATACTAACAAAAGTTCATTGTTTAAGCCAGACAGACAATTGAATGGGGCATATTTGTAACTCAGCTAACCGATGGGTAGTACACAAACTACTTTGTATGGAGCAATTCACCAGTCACCAAGGGCGTAAGACTTGGTTATCACCCTATATTATAAAATATAATCATTGATCTTACCTTAACAGCAGTGACAGTCAATCCAGCACTGGTGCTGCCTATACCAGTCGTTAGAACAGAGCGTGGTGTGATTTTAGTGGAGTATTTTAGGAACTGCGATTTTCCAGTGCCTGGATCACCGACCAAAAGCATATGGATCTCTCCACGTACTCGTGTTCCAGAATCATCCACCCGCTGAAACATAGTGTCTGTATGTAATAATACACTGTTCATTTAAAAGATCTAGAACCAGAAATGTGGTTGCAATGCAACTATGAAGCTCGACTTTACGGCTTTGCAATAAGTTCTTGAGAAAAACTCAATCAGGTTCTTCCATCCAAAGTAAGTTGAAATCCGCCAAGCGATTAATGAGTATTGTTTTGACAATTTCCAGTAAATTTTTCATAAAATCTAAGGTTTTCACCCAAAAAATTTACCAATCAAAATTCTGAATAGAAGTTCTGAAGTCTAGAACTAATAGGGTCTTTCCGGCCAAAGTAAGTTGAAATCTGCCAAGCGGTTAGAGAGGAGTCGCGCTTTGACAATTTCCATAAATTTCTTTTCATAAAATCAAAGATTTTCACCCAAAAAGTTGACTAATCAAAATTCAATATACATGTTCTGAAGCCTAAGTTACCGTGGCCAAAACATCATTGTGTGATGTTGTGTCATTATAACGAGGCATGTGTCCAAGTTTGGGTTCAGTATGATTAACCAAACATGAGATGTAAACAGAAAAGCTGAGCTAAATGGAAAATGTTAAAGTTAAAAAATCAAGGTTTTTACCAAGGTCAGTGACCTTGACCTTTGACCCCAAGGCCATTGTGATGCCAGGTCATTATAAGGAAGCATGTGCCCAAGTTTCAGTCCAGTATGATCAACAGAAAGACATAAACAGAAAAGTTGAGCTAAACGCAAATTGGACGCCGCCACCACCTCCGCCGGACGATGTACAGGGTATCACAAGAGCTTGTTTTAGCTCGCAGTCGAGCTAAAAACGTGGGAACTACAGAACAAATAAGCATCAGGTAGAATTATGACGAAGTAATGGAGGAAAGGCATAAGAAACAAAGGTAGCTAACCACAAAATTGCTTTGTTGATGCTGTTATAACGGCCAAAGTAACATCTGTATTTCAAGCTCTACTATTATATTTACGCTCAAAATGTGGCAAAATAAAGACAAAGCGGCTTATATTAGGTACAAACCTGCACTCCACCGGCCAGCACCATGGCAATGGCTAATTTTACGACATATAGACCATATACTTGTGGACATAGACTGGCCAAGATTTGATTACGAGCAGCAAGGGGAGAATATTCATTCTGTTCCCAGAATTGTGTAAACTCAGCTTTCTGAAAAACATCAAGTACACGCTTTAGAATTAAGATACAGAATTCCCAACAGTGTTAAATTTATCGTGGCATGTTCATTTTAAGATACTAGTTACAATAATAAACAACATATAAACTGTAAAACTGCAAATCCAGTCATAACCCTCGACTACAAAATAAAATACTGCCAGATATTTATGAGGCAAGTTTAAAATTTCATCTACATCTGGCCGTGTCTGTTAAATTAACGCAGATGTATTTTAACCCTTTAAATGGCCAAGCCGGCCACAACCGGTCTCTGTAGTGGTCTTGAGTAATGTCCATTTGCAGACCAAGAGAGGACTAATTTTCTTAATTTATCACAGGAATGCCTGGCTCGATATCGGAGCCAGTCATTCCAGTGCTGAATTTTCAAAAATGATTCTCTCTTGACCTACAAATACGTTGATTTTCTTGACCAAATTGGACCATTAAAGCGTTAAAGCACCATACTTGATAACTGCCAAATGTTTTAACTAGAGCCCTGGACATGTGCATGTTTTAACTAGAGCCCTGGACGTGTGCATGTTTTAACTAGAGCCCTGGACGTGTGCATGTTTTCACTAGAGCCCTGGACGTGTGCATGTTTTAACTAGAGCCCTGGACATGTGCATGTTTTAACTAGAGCCCTGGACGTGTGCATGTTTTCACTAGAGCCCTGGACATGTGCATGTTTTAACTAGAGCCCTGGACGTGTGCATGTTTTCACTAGAGCCCTGGACGTGTGCATGTTTTAACTAGAGCCCTGGACATGTGCATGTTTTAACTAGAGCCCTGGACGTGTGCATGTTTTCACTAGAGCCCTGGACGTGTGCATGTTTTAACTAGAGCCCTGGACGTGTGCATGTTTTAACTAGAGCCCTGGACGTGTGCATGTTTTAACTAGAGCCCTGGACGTGTGCATGTTTTAACTAGAGCCCTGGACGTGTGCATGTTTTAACTAGAGCCCTGGACGTGTGCATGTTTTCACTAGAGCCCTGGACGTGTGCATGTTTTATCTAGAGCCCTGGACGTGTGCATGTTTTAACTAGAGCCCTGGACGTGTGCATGTTTTCACTAGAGCCCTGGATGTGTGCATGTTTTAACTAGAGCCCTGGACATGTGCATGTTTTAACTAGAGCCCTGGACGTGTGCATGTTTTCACTAGAGCCCTGGACGTGTGCATGTTTTAACTAGAGCCCTGGACGTGTGCATGTTTTAACTAGAGCCCTGGACGTGTGCATGTTTTCACTAGAGCCCTGGACGTGTGCATGTTTTAACTAGAGCCTTGGACGTGTGCATGTTTTAACTAGAGCCCTGGACGTGTGCATGTTTTCACTAGAGCCCTGGACGTGTGCATGTTTTATCTAGAGCCCTGGACGTGTGCATGTTTTAACTAGAGCCCTGGACGTGTGCATGTTTTAACTAGAGCCCTGGACGTGTGCATGTTTTCACTAGAGCCCTGGACGTGTGCATGTTTTAACTAGAGCCCTGGACGTGTGCATGTTTTAACTAGAGCCCTGGACATGTGCATGTTTTAACTAGAGCCCTGGACGTGTGCATGTTTTCACTAGAGCCCTGGACGTGTGCATGTTTTAACTAGAGCCCTGGACGTGTGCATGTTTTCACTAGAGCCCTGGATGTGTGCATGTTTTAACTAGAGCCCTGGACATGTGCATGTTTTAACTAGAGCCCTGGACGTGTGCATGTTTTCACTAGAGCCCTGGATGTGTGCATGTTTTAACTAGAGCCCTGGACGTGTGCATGTTTTAACTAGAGCCCTGGACGTGTGCATGTTTTCACTAGAGCCCTGGACGTGTGCATGTTTTAACTAGAGCCTTGGACGTGTGCATGTTTTAACTAGAGCCCTGGACGTGTGCATGTTTTCACTAGAGCCCTGGACGTGTGCATGTTTTAACTAGAGCCCTGGACGTGTGCATGTTTTCACTAGAGCCCTGGACGTGTGCATGTTTTAACTAGAGCCCTGGACGTGTGCATGTTTTAACTAGAGCCCTGGACGTGTGCATGTTTTCACTAGAGCCCTGGACGTGTGCATGTTTTAACTAGAGCCCTGGACGTGTGCATGTTTTAACTAGAGCCCTGGACGTGTGCATGTTTTAACTAGAGCCCTGGACGTGTGCATGTTTTAACTAGAGCCCTGGATGTGTGCATGTTTTAACTAGAGCCCTGGACGTGTGCATGTTTTCACTAGAGCCCTGGACGTGTGCATGTTTTAACTAGAGCCCTGGACGTATGCATGTTTTAACTAGAGCCCTGGACGTGTGCATGTTGAGGCATTGATTTTGAACAGGCACCCCAAGGGCCTGTGATGCTCATCAGCTTTTAAACCATTAGCATTTAAATAGACATGGATAATTTTCGACAAATCCAAGAACGCCGCGAAAGAAATTGACCAATCAAAATTGTCGTTTGGTATGTCGAAGCCTACCGCTATGTTCCATACAAGTTTCGTTGAAATCGCGACATTATTTAAGCAATAGGTTATGGAAAATTTTCAAAAAATTCATGATGGGCACCAAAGAAGCGACCAACCAAAATTCTGAATATAAGTTCTAAAGCCTAGAGCGTTTTGACAATTTCCACTAAATTTTTCATAAAATCTATGATTTTCACCACAAAACTGGACCAAAAAATCCTGAATAGAAGTTCTGGAGCTTACCATGATAGGGTCATTCTAGGCAAATTTAGATAAAATCTGCAAAGTTGCTATTGAGAAGCGTTTCGACAATATCCAGTAAATTTGTCATAATATCTAAGATTTTCACCCAGAAAATTGACCAATCAAAATTCTGATTAGAAGTTATAGAGCGATAGGGTCTGGCCAGCCAACTACATGTAGGGTTGAAATCCGGCAAGCGGTTAATCAAGCGTAGCGTTCTGACAATTTCCAGTAAATTGTTCATAAAATCTATGGTTTTCACCACAAAACTTGACCAAACAAAATTCTATATACAAGTTCTAGCTTCCAGCCGAATTAAATTGAAATCTGGCAAGAGGTTAATCAGTAGCGTTTTGACAACCTCTGGTAAATATTTCATAAAATCTAAGATTTTCATTGCCCAATCAAAATTCTGTATACAAGATCTGAAGCCTCCACCCATAGGGTCCGTCCATCTAAATTAGGTTGTAATCTGCCAAGCAGTTAATGAGCAGTAGTGTTTTGACAATTTCCGGTAGAATTTTAATAAAATCTAAGATTTTCACCCAAAAAAATGTATCAATCAAAACTCTTTATATAAGATCTGAAGCCTCCATCCATAAGGTCCTCCCAGCCAAATCAGGTCAAAATCCACCTAGAGGTTAATGCGGACTACCGTTTTGACAATTTCCAGTAAATCTTTTCTAAAATCTGTTTTTCACCCAAAAAATTGATCAATCAAAATTCTGTACACAAGTTCTGAAGCCTACCTCATAGGGTCTTCCAGCCAAATTAGGTTGAAATCTGTCAAGCGGCTAATGAGGAGTAGCATTTTAAAGCAAAAGTTAATGGACAGATGACGGACAGACAGACAGATGACAGATAGACGGATGATGGATGGTTGCCATGGCATAATCTCACTTGGCCTTTCAGGAAAGGTGAGCTAAAAACTAACCATTACTTAATTCTCAAATCGGACATAGTAATGACAGACGACATTCAGATCGTTAAGTCAAGCCATCATCTTTAGCTAAGCTCCACCCACGCATTGTCCGGGCTGCGATCAATCATGATCCCTGCAATTGCCAGAAAACTATACAGGTAAATTTCTTGAAAATTTTGAAACTAATTTGACTGGGTGCTGTTGCTGCCTATGGTAGTAACAGCACCCAGTCAAATTAGTATCAAAATATTCAATAAAATGTTTATTAAATACTAAAGACATAAAGTGTGTACAACTTGTCAGACTATTAAGCGTGTGATGAACTATATCGTGTCATTCATGACGTAATTTATTATGACATCAGCCTACATGTCACGTAGTTGATTATGATGTCATATGATTGAGTGAGAAATCGGATTCATGATTTTGACAACTGTGGTTAAGATGTGAACAAAAAACCCCAGAAAATCCAGTCTTTACAATGTGACAAAAAGCAGGCGGATGAGGGTTTGCAATTTCATATTTCTCCTGTTTAAATTTCAGATACCATGTGAATTCACCTTTCCAGTTTTAGCTATGCCCCGCCCACCTCTAGTTAAGTTCCACCCACACTTCGCCGTGTTGGGATTGACTGATCCTCGACCGCCCTAACTATCAATTTCCTGAATACTATACAGGTAAATTGTTAAATAATTTTAAACTAATTTGACTGGGTGCTGTTGCTGTGTATGGCAGCAACAATAGGCAGCAACAGCGCCCAGTCAAATTAGTTTCAAAATATTCAACAGGATGTCTATTAAATAGTAGCCATACAATTTGTACAACAACGCATAGTCTGTCTTCAACTATGGAACAGAGATATGGAATCAGATTTTGAGTTTAGTTTCATGCGATGTTGAAGAATCATTTTCAGTCCTATCACCACAATATGGTCAGCAGCAAAAAATATTTTATCTGATGAATGGACATAAGTAATTGCATGTTTTCTAATTAATTAGGCCGATTTCAGTAAATGGACCTTTCCAGTTTATCCATCAATCATCCACGTCATAAGCAACTACGTGACATAAGTAAATTTGGCAAATTTCTTTTTCACGAGTGAGATGACATACTTACCTCCCTAACACTCTTGATATACTAGTATATCGGCTTACACAGTCATGCACATGACAAACACCACCCTCTGCGCATGCGCACACCGGTACTTCCGTTACTAAATATTGGCTGACATAGAAGCAACTATTCAATAGCCAAAGGACCAGGCCTCCGTGGGGTGGTGAGGCCGGGATCCCGTTAGGGAGGTAAGTATGTCATCTCACTCGTAAAAAAGAAATTTGCCAAATTTACTTATTTCACATCATGAGAACATACTTACCTCCCTAACACTCTTGATAAAAACCAGAATTTGAAAGTAAATTTTGGTGGGAGGGAGGCAAGGTCCTGAAAACCCGCACACCCTCGAAGAGGCTAGGCTCTTTGAATTCTCAAGAGATTTAAAACATCTGAAATTGTGACTGAAACCACAACCAGGAATAGAATTGTGCATCGGATAATCGACCGATGAAGAGAGATTGATCAAAAGGCAAATGCGCTCCCCCCCCCCCCCCCCCCCCTCTTTCTGAGGAAGGTTTAGGAAAAAATGCTGCTTTAAATGACTAGCACGTTCTCTAATACTTAATGAAAGTATTACTAGACATTGGAAAAAGAAGAATTGCTTCTATTTCAAAAACTCTCTGAAACACCACAATTAAGAGACATTAACCATCACCATATTAAAAAATAAAATGACACCATCACCAAGACAGAAATCAAAAAAATGGTCATAACTACTGACCTCTGATATCTTGGACGCGGCACTCATCTCTTCCCCCACCGGATGAAGAGAAGTGTACCAGCTAATAGTAGGGATACCCTACCAACAAATGTGATATTTGAAAATAGCAGAGGAGGCAAACTATTTACAAACCTAAACCTCTGCATAAATATTTTATTTCCTGAGGACTGAGACGGCGAGTGGGTTAGAAGTGTCACGAAGGTAATGGTCGGTAAAACTTGACTCACAGTGCCACTGGGCTACTGACATAATGTCTTCAATAGAAACACCATTAAATAATGCCGTGGAAGTTACCACACCACGGACACTATGAGCCTTGGCTCTATCTACCTGGATTCCAGTGGCTGTTTTATGACAGAATTGGATACATTCCACTATCCATCTGGAAATAGTGTCTCTTGACGCCCTACCATGGGGTTCAATATATGACAACCATAGGGAACATGGGTCCGTCCGCCAAACCTGAGTTCATTTCTTGTACTTATTCAAAGCACGGACTGGACACCATACTTTAGCACCAGGATCATATATCCGGTTAAGGCAGGTAAAATAATAGGTTTACCCGGATACTTTAAAGATTGATTCTTAGCCAAGAAATTCAATCTTGGTAGAAGCTTAAGGCCTTCACCTGTAACTATATAACGGTCAGGCTCAGCAGACAAGGCATGAATTTCACTCCTGCGTCTGGCTGAAGCCGCCGCCACTAAAAATACAGTTTTAAGTGTCAATAATTTAACAGATATAGCACTAAGTGGTTCAAAAGGCTTACCACTCAAAACCTGCAGAACCAGAGAAAGACTCCATGACGGTGTCAGTGGAGGATTTCTAGGTCTGAGATTGCCCATACCTTTAATAAGAGTATTTAAAACACTTACTTCATCACTTCCCCTCTTTGCCAAGCAAGGGATAACAGTCATCAATGCTGATTTGTATCCAGCAATAGAATTAGGTTGAAGACTATAGGTATCATACAGGTGACAGAGAAAATCAGCTACTACCTGAATAGATGCTTGCATCGGATTGACACATCTCTTTGAGCACCATTCTGCAAATCTGTTGATTTTATAATTATAAGCTCTGGAGGTTGACCCCCTCCTGGCTCTGGCCATGAAATTGGCTGCTTGCTCAGAAAAGCCCTCCTTAATCGCGGATTGTTTGACAACATCCATGCAGTCAATCGAAACGATGGATTGTTGTGAAGGGTCTTGCCCTGGAAGATAACATTGTCCATCAGCGGCAGAGGAACCGGATTGCAAACCAGAAGGTCCAGCAGATCCGTAAACCATGATCGGCTTGGCCAATTCGGGGCAATCAGAAGCACTTGGCATTCCTCTTGTCTGATCTTCTGAAGGATCCTTGGAAGCAGGATTGTTGGAGGGTATGCGTATGCATACATTCCCTTCCAACTGATAGCTAGCGAATCTATTGCGATAGCGCTTGGATCTGGAATCGGAGAAACGTACGTCGTCATCTTCGCATTCTTCTTCATTGCGAACACATCTATGTTGGCCTTTCCCCAATGATTGAACAGGTGATCCGCCACACATTGATTTAGTTGCCATTCCGTAGGCAGAATACTCATCCTTCGGCTCAATGAGTCTGCTAACAGATTCAGCCTTCCCGGAATATGAACTGCTTTCAAGGTGATCATATGATCCAAGCACCAGCAAAGCAGCTTCCATGTCATCATACAGAGACTGGGCGACTTCGTTCCGCCTTGGCGGTTTATGTAACTCACTACTGTAGAGTTGTCTGAACGTATCATCACAAATTTTCCCTCCACCTCCTCTAGGAAGTGTTCCCGGCCTAGAACTACAGCCCGCAATTCTAGCATGTTGATATGTTCCTTTGACTGTTCCAGATTCCAAAGCCCTGATATAGTGGCTTCTTCCAGGCAAGCTCCCCAACCCTCCATCGATGCATCCGTAAACATCGTTACTTGAGGGTGGGGAGGGGTCAGCATGACCCCCGCCAGATTTCCTCTCTCCATCCACCAGTGAAGGTGATGAATGAGAGGGTCCAACACTTGAATGCGCGAGTCCAGTGATCTAGAACTCTGCGTCCACTGGGTCATGAGAAACAACTGAATCGGCCGCCTACGTAAGGCCGCCTGAGGAATGACTGGTTCCATCGAAACCATCAGACCCAACATTCTCAGATAGACCCGTGCTAGAATATAACGACTGTCGCAAACCAACTGAATGCACGAGAGGAGACTTTCCACTCTCTCCTGGGACGGATAAACATATCCTATCTCCAGATCGAAGAACATACCCAGGTAAACAAACTTCTGGGATGGAGTCAGCTCTGATTTCGGAAAGTTGATCATCCAGCCTAAATCTGTGAGAGTTTCCAAAACTATCTCCAGATTTGCTGTCAAACTTTCTGGGTTGTGTGCTTTTAGCAACCAGTCGTCTATGTAAGTGTGAACAGGTATATCTCTCCTGCGGAGGTATGCCGTAATAGCAAGTACCACTCGAATGAAGACCCTTGGAGCCGTCGAGATGCCGAATGGAAGAACCTTGAATTCCCATTGGCGTCCCTGAAAAGCAAATCTCAGGAACCGACGAAAACTCCTTGCAATTGGAATGTGGAAGTAAGCATCCTTGAGATCTATAGACGCTGTCCACATCCCCTTCTCTAACCCCAACAACACCGATCTCACTGTTTCCATTTTGAAAGTCGGAGTGTCTAAAAACTTGTTTAGAGGCTTGAGGTTGAGAATTGGTCTCCACCCCCCGGTGTTCTTTGCCACAAGAAACACAGTTGAATAGAAGCCTGGGCAATCCTGCACCGGTTGAATTGCTTCTTTTAGAACGATAGAATCTATCTCCTCTTCTATGCACAACCGCTTGTCTGGATCTCTTGGAACTTGAGTCCAGACCGGTACCAGAGACAAATGCAACGGCGGACCCCTTATCCAATCTGGACGGTATCCGTGCGAAACCCATTGCAAGACTAAGCGGTCCTGAATTAACCGCGCCCACTTCTGAATGTGACAAGTCAAACGACCTCCCACTGGTGCACCTAGGGTTGACGGGGTGCCCATAAATTTTAGAAGTGGGTGTGTCTCTGATACGAGTGGCAACACCCGAGTGGTACATGTGATAACCGGAAAAAATTTTCTTGCATCAGGCCTGGTTACCACGCGCCGCTCCCCGCGCGCCACGACCAGCGCCACGAGCACCACGGTGCGCGGGCGCTGTCTGGCAGGCAGCGCTTGAGGCGGCGGCTGTCGCACAAGTGCACGCTGCTGCTGGCGTAGCCGACGCGGTCTCTGAAACCGGCAGGCTGGCTGGCCTCTGACACTGCCAGCCCCGCCACGAGCGTACGGCTGTCGAGCAGCCGAGGGCTGAACACGCATGTGTTCCCTGCGCAGCACTTCAAACTGTGCCCGCAGCGCCCTCTGGTTGTTCACCAAAGTCACCGTCTCCTGGAGGTGCCGACAACCTTCACCTCCAAAGAGTCCAGGGCCCGCCATCGGCACTTGCATCAAGCACGACTTGAGCTCCTGCGACGGGCACAAATTGTCCAGTGCAAACGTGCGCCTCGTCCTCAGCGACTTCGTGACCGACCTAGTCAGACAGTCCAACGCCAGGTTGATGCCATCCTGGATGGCTCGTTGGACTGTCACGGGACTAGGCTGTTGCTGCACCGACGCTGCTACCACCCCCGATAGCAGCTGAGAGACATGCGACAGCGCACTGATCGCTGCTCGCGAGCTCTCCTCGGTGTCACGCAAGGCGGCATTCGCCGAGCGCATAGCGCCCGTGCACAATGCTCCCGTGTCAGCCCGGGAACCCGGCCGCGTATCTTCCCCCAGAGCGGCGCGGTCGTCCGCGCTCGGTCTGGGTGCCAGGCCATACCGAGCATACTGACTGGCAGTAACCCGACATCGCCTAGCTACCTCGCGGGGGGCCTTCGCGAGGCGACCTCTCGGTCGGATCGACTCCTCTGCCGCCGCGAACATATCTAAGACATGATCAGCGTACGGCAGAGACAGCGCCGTGCTGGCCAACGGCTTCGCCTGTAACCATGCCCGAGGGTTACCGGCGACCGTCTCATCCACGGCGAGCTCTGGTCTCACAGCGAGGAGCCACGCACACGCCTCCGACCAGTCTTCGTCCGTGGCTACCTGCGAACTGCCGACGAGCAGCCGGCCCTCGTCATCCTCAATGGCATTCGCAGGCACGGCCGAGGAGGCTATAGACGAACCTGGCTGCCCAGGGAACGTATACGGGCCCGCGAGGGCTGGCATAGCATTCTCCATAGGCAAACCAGGCTCCAAGGCCGCGCTTGTGTGAGGGGGATCATACACACCAGCGCGGCCCGGAACGTCCGTATGAGACTCCACGTCCAACCGTGGAATCTTATACGGCCGGCCGTCTGCTCCAATGCGGGCCACAGGCTGAACCATGAAACCGGCTCCCGAGGGAACAGTGCCATAGGTGCGAGCGTTCACGCTCCCCAAGAGAGGAGTGTAGGCGCTCACATCCATGCCTTCATGATCCACCTGTGGACCGAGCAGGTAGTCCTCATCATCTTCCTGGTCAGGAAAGTTAGACTCTGGATTAGTAAAGAAAACTAATCCAGACTGACCAGGAGACTGCCCGAAGGCAGATGAAGAGTTTACTCCGTGAGTGATCGTGGTCAGGCCCGCTGGTCGGGTCCCGCCTGATTCTTCTCTCGCCGCTGGCACCCCAGGCGATGCGAACATCAAGCCTGGGTCCAAGACGGCCGCCCCTGGATCACTCAACGCTTTGTCCGAGCTAATAGGCCATGATCCAGGGACGGGGGCTACCTGCAATGAGGTCGACGCGCAGGAAGTTGAAACACCTGTGCCAGGCAACATGCCGCGAAGCATGTCAGGCATCAGGTCTTTCAAAGTACTGCGCATCTCACTCACCAACTCACTCTTGAAGGCCTCGAGCCCACCCTTCTCAGAGGCCTTCTTCTTACCCTCCTTCTTCGGTTTCTTCACCTCCTCCGCCATCATCTTCGCCTGCAAACAGAAGAACTCAGAGGTTAGATCACCCCCCCCCCCACTTTTCACAAATAACACATTTGTTGGACAGCCTACATGCTGAACACAGATGGCAAGGGTGGGGGAAGAATCTAGCTTTCATGGTCTTCAGACAGGATGGGCACTTCTGAAAAGGGAGGGATACGAAGACAATGAGTATGACAGTCTCAAAGCCGTGATAACGGATGTTTACGTAGAAACCACAAAAAACCAACTCGAGAGAAGCTCCACTATTACGACCACCCTGACGGGACAGGAGACTTCTCAAGATAAACACACCAAATACAACCAGACCCCACATTAAGAGAGAGAGAAAGATTATGACTATCTAGCTATCTCTCAACACTCTTAATACCAGGGAGATGAACACATCAAATACTACTCTAACCTAGGATCATGACATCACGGAAAGAGCAAACTCTGGTTGATTATGACATCAAACCTCACTATGCAAAAGCTCCTACCAGGAGAGGGGACGTCAGATATATGTAAGAAATATCTAGATCTCCAGACATTCTCAGCTCTCGACTAATATAATATTAAATTATATATACTCGAGAACCCATGCACACGCAAGAGAGAAAATAGTGCAATAGCAAACGGCAGCAGAAAATGTAATTATTTTCAAATAATCATGCGCCATAATTAATAACTCCCTTAGCCTGAGCACAGGCAACCATCCTCTTGTGCAGGAAAACACATCCATCCATCCGCCGAGACTCCTCTTCCAGAAGAACTGATGAGGGGGGATGGGACAAAAGGAAGGAGATATTTTATTTATTAATATATTATATCTCCAACCCTTAGACATATCACGATGATAAGTCATCCTGGGACATGAACACCTTCCAGAGAAGACCAGGCAACCTTGTATAGACACAAAACCGACCTGTAAGCATAAAACACAAGAGTTTATTAGCCCTAGGAGCTGGGAAAAAATTTACAAGGATTCCCAGCGCCTGAAAACGCGGTACCGCCGAAAACGGCCGCTACGAAAACCGTTAACACACAAAAGTTACAAGCTTAAAATAAAAGCCAGGAACAATTCCACCTTGGATGATGACGAGGAGGACTCCTCCAACCGTTTAGCATCAGCCATGATGGATAGGGATGATTTTGTTCTAGTAGAATTCAGAAAAGCGCCTGTGAAGATTTTCACGTTGCTTCTCAGCCAATATATTAGAAAATGGAAGTACCGGTGTGCGCATGCGCAGAGGGTGGTGTTTGTCATGTGCATGACTGTGTACTTCCACGTGCCCATTAGGGGCACCTAACTTTTTATAATTCTGAATATTATTGAATTTAGAGCCGATATACTAGTATATCAAGAGTGTTAGGGAGGTAAGTATGTTCTCATGATGTGAAACGTAGGATGCCATCATAATCAATGACATCATGAATGATGTAAATAAGTTTGTCACGATTGCTTAGTTAAAGACGGACTAAGTGTTGTTGCATGAATTGCATTTCTTTATTATTTAATAAACATGCTGTTGAATATTTGGAAATTAATTTGACTGGACATTGTTACTGCCTATTATGGGATTGATCAATTCCAATGCAGGCAAAGTGTGGATTGGGCTTAGATAGAGATGTGTGGAACATAGCTAAAACTGGATTCCTCAATTGGCTAAGACAGAGGTTTCATTATAATATCACTGCAATCGAGGTAAATATTTGCATATGAAACCTCTAACAAACTAAAAAGACTGCATCGCACATTTCATTTTTCCACACAGCACACGTCATATGTGGCTGTGGCGCAGCATTTTGATTGCTATGTCATGGTACTGTATGTTATCGTATAGGTCATGTTATGGTATGATATCATATATATATGACAAAGTAGAGCAGTGAGGGTATTGTGGGAAGTGAGATGCATGGAAGAAAAATGATTGACCAAACGATACAGACTGATCTGGAAAAGGCAAACAACTTGCCAGAGTAAGATCTCCATAGAATTGCCAATGAGAAAACGATATGGATATAGTTATGGATATTGCTAAGACTAAAACACAAGGCCTAACCGTTTACCATACCTGCATCTAATGCACTAATGGCTTGAGCAAGTCTTGCACATAAGTAAATGGTTTACATTAAACATGTTTTTCTGTAGAGGCTTTTATAAAAAATAATTTTTATTATGACGTAAAAAGTAAGCAAGCATTGTATAGAACAATTCTATAAAGTTTCATAGATATAGGATAAGCCTTTGCTGAAGTTAATTCTGATTGACAAACTTTAACATTCTGATTTTACCTAACTCTTGGCTTATGTATGAGATAAATCAAACCCGAATAAACCAAGTACATACCCTAGAAAGATCTGAAGAAATAAAAGAAAGAAATCCTTATTATGCTGTGGTATCAGAAGAATGGATGAAATCAATGTATTTCTAAAGTTTCATTGAAATCGAGTGAGGCCTTGGTGACAAAATGTCCATTGACAAACTAACATTCTGTTATTCTTATATATTCATAGATCACACAAATTCAAATCCAATGAAATTGGATAAGTCATTGCTGAAGTAAATGTTCACTTCAAAACAAAAATTCTACATAATTCGTGGATCAGATATCACATGCGGAACACAGCATACCATTTGGACCTCTATGTCAAGCCATGTTTTATTTCGCGCAGAGCGCACCAAAAGAATATGAAATAAGAGACCATTTAATTTTGACAACAATTTTGTTGTAGTGTTGCTCTGTAAGACAGCAACAGGCTTCAGCAAATTTTTTCCAAAAATGATAATAATTATAACATATCTGTATTAAAAGGGATAGAAAATACTAAAACCTACCAACTCTTGTGTGACAAGCACATTGTTCCGTTGTTCATTCGTCACTTGTATATAGTTTGCCATCATTACAATCTCAATATCACAGCGTGACTCTGACATGACTGGCCTCCATCGCTGTAACACTGTACCACTGAAAATTAGCACATTTCATGATTGATATATATATATAATATATATATATATATATATATATATATATATATATATATGTTAAATAATAAAATAATCTTAGTCTGCAAATAGACATTTTCAATTAGAAAATTTGATTCTTTTTCACAAATTTGAGGGTTAAAGGGTTAACAGACCCTTTGATCTAAATATGTATTATATATGTGTATCATTGCAACTGTTAATCAATTGTCATCGACAGCATATATATATATATATATATATATATATATATTAGGGTTGGGCGATATTGCTCAAGGCATGACGATATCGGTATCTCATTAAAATACCGCGGTATCACGATATATCGTCATTTGGGTGTGGTGTGAAGTTAGGGTTTAAACATAGAATAACATGTATTTCAAATTGGTGGTGTCTGCAAGTTATTTTCATTAAATTTGTTGCATTGAAACCGTAAATTGAGATTGCCATGATTGCCATTTCCGCATATTTAATACACGAAATTCCACACTTTGACACCCTTCAATATACAGTTTAAAGCAACGAATGTAATGCAACTAACCGTATTCATCACAAATAAGAAAAATAAAGGATTTTCTTCTGTTCCTGTGTTGCATTTTGTGTTATCTTTACCTCACGACAACTGTCAAAAGATTGAGCAAGGAATACGCATTAACTTCATTGCACAGAAAGGAATTCCGCAGAGCGAAATCTGATTGGCCGCCGTATCATACTTGAGCCAATCAGAATTCACACTGCAGAATTCCGACAGCTGATATCACGCCCGCCGCTAGCATAGACGATGCAAATTAATAAAATAACACTGCATGATTTTGAACGAGAACCAGCGTGAAGACTGGAAATAATTATATCAGATTTTATTTAGTCTGTAATATTTATACTAATTTGCCCCATTGTAGACCTATTCAAATTTGCTCACTACTTAGCGGGTTTATCCATTGATCTCAAGGCATAGCCGGGATGTGTGAAATTAACCCAGTTAACTATGCAGCCAAGACTGCCACAACAGATAGAAGACTGGACATAATTAGGCCTAAATTATTTATTTTAAGGCTGTTTCTCACTTAGAATAAATCTGTAATGTTATATGTGGAATGAATTTTGATCTGATTCGTATAAAAATGCTAAATATATTGTATAAAGTTACATAAAAACTTATAATGGTAAAGCAAGAGATTAACTTCCCCCTCACCCACCGTTCCAAGCTGTGGTATTGATAAGGGATTAAGTGTGTGTGTGGTTTCCTATCGACCTCAAAAGTTTTCAAGTTTAAATCTTTCACGATCAGAAGAATGTTTAACCATGCAGATCAATGACTAATGGATAAATAGCTTGACCTGTAGTAATAACGTCATCAGAATGGAATGTGGGTAGTGCAAATGGTATTCCCCACTGACTAACACTCAGAATGAGGCAAGAAAAAACATGGCGGCGTCTATTTATGTAATTATGAAAAGTGAACAACAAAGGATTATTTTGTACTTTAAATCATTTTATTAGCGCAAACAAACCATGAATTAAATGAACACAGATTATTTTGGAGTTTATTAAGTTTTTATTACCTTGGACAAAGACTGGATTATTACATAAAGACTATTACTGGACCGAATAGAGGTAAGACTATTACATTTCTAACTTAGTTATTTATATTATGCTCACAGTTAAAAGTGCAATATTGTCCTGTCAGTATTGACAATATTTACGATTTTTCAAAATTATGACGATTTCGGTATCGGTATTCGGTATATCACGATATTGACGATAATATCAAAAAATCGCCCAACCCTAATATATATATATATATATATATATATATATATATATATATATATATATATATATATATATATATATATATATATATGCTGTCGATGACAATTGATTAACAGTTGCAATGATACACATATATAATACATATTTAGATCAAAGGGTCTGTTAACCCTTTAACCCTCAAATTTGTGAAAAAGAATCAAATTTTCTAATTGAAAATGTCTATTTGCAGACTAAGATTATTTTTGAAAATTTATCAATGGAATGCCTGGCTCAGTTATCGAGCCAGTCATTCCAGCGGTGCATTTTCAAAAATAGTCTTCTCTTGGTCTGCAAATGGACTTTTTCAATACGGTTAGACCACTGCTGAAGCCATTTTTGGCTGATATGAGTGTTAAAGGGTTAAACCATGAAAATTTCAACCAGATGGCGAGCAAGTGAAAACATTGAAAATTAGATTTTAGTAGTTGTGACCGAGATCATGGTTTTACTGATTAAAGAATCATTTAAGCAACTTAAATGAGTAAATACTAACGTAACCTACTGCGTGTGTAACTGGGCAAAAATTATTAGATATCTTCCTAGCTCCAAAATGAAAACTTATGCCAAGTGTCGCACATTCATTTAGCCATTTCTGTAAAATGCAGAAATTAAATTTCTATATTCATCAAGAGTGACATCTCCTTTGGCCCACAAACTAACAGGGACAGACTTACAAGATTTCATATAAATTCATCCTGAACATAACCTATGCTACAGATGCCATTAACTTTTAAACATTCATATTCCAGTGTTTCAATTTCCAACCAGCCATGCAGGAAGTCGGTTGAATATTTTGAAACTAATTTGACTGGAAGGTGGACCAGTCAAATTAGTGCCAAACTACTCAAACGAAATTCCTTAGATCATATACGATTTGTCGTCTCTTGTCTGTAAGCGTTATTGCGTTAACCATCATAACCCTGACATCCAGTATCTCAATTTCAACACAAGCATATGGGTAAGCTGTTCATTATTTTAAAAACTAATTTGACAGGAACCTGTTCCCGCCATAGGCATCAACAACTACCAGTCAAATTAGTTTCAAGATATTCAACAGAATATTTATTAGTTTGTTAACAATTTTTAATAATTAGTCTTTCCCGTTCAAACAGTTAAGTCACCTGTGCCACTTGAGAGAGGTAACTCATAAATGGCCAATAAAAATTCATTTATGACATCCAGTTTATATGATTGGCAGAAAAACAGCCAGTTCTAGCAAATTTCCATGCCTGTAGGTAAGCTCCTGTGAATGTGAGTTATCTCCCTTGTCTTATATGATTAATACTGTCCATATATTATTATGGTAATTCAACTACAATATAACGTAACCCTTTCAACCAAAATCAGATATGATAAATTCATCACATTTTAAGAATAAAGGCCTGGGTTTGCATATCTCGAGCCATCAGGGCATTTGGCCTAATTCTTGGATGCCATTTGGAATTGCTAAGTTGAGCCATCCTCCACTTGGTGTAGGACTCAACAAAAAATACACTTAAAGAAAGCCATTACTTCCCTAGACAGCAACAGCCCTCAGTAAAATAGTTTCAAAATATTCAATAGCTTGCCTGCATGCATGGGTGATTTAAACGAAATCTAGGATTTCTTTTTTCACAAGAGAGTTGATACTTACCTCCCTAATACTTTTGATATTGCTAAATATCGGCGTTCACTCAATAAACACTCAGAATAAAAACAGTTAGGTGCCCCTACTGGGCAGGTAGACAGAGGGTAGTCCGGCGGATGCCAGCCTCACCACCGCGCATGCGCCGACTACTACTTCCTCTGACTAATTTATTGGCTGACACACATGCAACTATTAAGAGCCTGAAGACCGAGCCTCTGTGGGGTGGAGAGGCCGGGTCCGTATCTAGGGAGGTAAGTATCAACTCTCCCGTGAAAAAAGAAATCCTAGATTTCGTTTATTTCACTTCAAGAGTATACTTACCTCCCTAATACTTTTGATATTGCCAGAATTCGACAGGGAATTCGGCGGGAGGGAGGCGAGGTCAAAAGACCAGCTCTTCCCTACACGCTTTCACGCGTTCAAGGCACTTAAACGTCTGAAACTGTGTGAAAACAGTCAGGATTTGATGAACATCGTCTAACACCAACCGATGGATGAGATGACCGAATGTCATATGCGCTCCCCCCCCTCCCCCCCTCCTTCCTGGGAGGAAGACTAGAATGACCTCAATGTCCCATACGCTCTCTACGTACCAGTGCCATGTACCATAGGACAGAGACGAAAAGGCTCCATTTTCGTATACTCTCAATGATGAACCACATCAAAACACAAACCATCACCATATTAATAACAACGGGTAACGTGACAATACAATCAACAATGAACAACACATGAACAAGACTGACCTTGTTGAACTTGGCAGCTGTCATCATCTTCCCAGAGGAGAAGGCTGATGCAGTCCCAAAAAGTGGTTGTTTCCATTAATTAATTGTGAAGTATATAAGCAATGAGGAAACCCTCCTCAAAAATCATATAAGCGATTATTTTTTCAAAATCGACAAGGCGAGAGGATTCGAGGTGTCACGGAGATAATGGTCTGTAAAACTTGACTCACAGTGCCACTGAGCAACGGACATAATGTCATCCACAGGGACCCCATTAAATAGGGCAGTGGAAGTCACCACGCCGCGGACACTGTGAGCCCTGGCTATGTCAACCTGCTTACCAGTGGCGGATTTATGACAAAATTGGATACACTCTACAATCCACCTGGAAATGGTGTCCTTAGACGCCCTGCCATGGGGTTCAATATATGACACCCATAACACTGACTGATCGGTCCGCCACTCCGAAGTACGCTGTTTGTACCGAAGCAGCGCCCGAACGGGACACCATGCTTTAGAATTAGGATCATATCTAGTTAAAGCAGGCAAAAAAATAGGTTGACCTGGATATTTCAAAGACTGATTCTTAGCCAAGAAATTAATCCTAGGTAGCAGCTTAAGGCCTTCCCCTGTAACCACAAAACGGTCGTCCTCGGCTGATACGGCATGAATTTCACTCCTACGCCTAGCCGAGGCCGCAGCAATTAAAAATACAGTTTTAAGAGTTAACAGTTTCATAGAAAGGGAACTAAGTGGTTCAAACGGCTTATCACCTAGCACCTGAAGCACTAGCGATAAACTCCAAGACGGAATCACAGGGGGATTCCTTGGTCTTAGATTGCCCATGCCTTTAATTAATACATTTAATGTACTTACTTCATCACTCCCCCTATTAGCCAAGCAAGGGATAACAGTCATTAAAGCTGATTTATAACCAGCAATAGAGTTAGGCTTGAGGCTATAGGCATCATACAGGTGACAGAGGAAATCAGCTACTACTTGAATAGATGAATCCATTGGATCAATACATCTTTTTTAGCACCACTCTGCAAATCTGTTGATTTTATAATTATATGCTCTGGAGGTTGACCCCCTCCTGGCTTTGGCCATAAACATGGCTGCTTGCTCAGAAAAGCCCTCCTTAATTCTAGATTCCTTGACAACATCCACGCAGTCAATCTGAACATTGACGGATTGTTGTGAAGGGCCTTGCCCTGGAAGATAATATCGTCCATCAGAGGCAGAGGAACCGGATTGCAGACCAGAAGGTCCAGCAGATCCGTATACCATGATCGGCTTGGCCAATCCGGGGCGATCAGAAGCACTTGGCATTCCTCTTGTCTGATTTTCTGAAGAATTTTTGGAATCAGGATTGCTGGAGGGAATGCGTATGCATACATTCTCCCCCAGCTGATAGCTAACGCATCTGTTGCGAAAGCACTTGGATCCGGAATCGGAGAGACGTACGTCGTCATCTTCGCATTCTCCTTCGTTGCGAACAAATCGATGTTGGGTTTCCCCCAATGGTCGAACAGACGATCCGCCACACATTGATTTAGTTGCCATTCCGTGGGTAAAACACTCATCCTTCGGCTCAATGAGTCTGCTAGCAGGTTTAACCTTCCCGGAATATGAACTGCTTTCAAGGTAATCTGGTGATCCAGACACCAACAAAGCAGTTTCCATGTCATCATACAGAGACTGGGCAACTTCGTTCCGCCCTGGCGGTTTATGTAAGTCACAACTGTTGAGTTGTCTGAACGAATAAGAACAATCTTGCCCTGAACTTTCTGTAAGAAATGTTCCAGGCCCAGGACTACTGCTCTTAGCTCCAGTAGATTTATATGTTCCTTTGACTGTTCCAGATTCCAAAGCCCTGATATCGTGGATTCTTCCAGGCAAGCTCCCCAGCCCTCCATCGATGCATCTGTATACACAGTCACCTGAGGGTGGGGAGGGGTTAGCAAAACCCCCGGCAAGAGATTCTCTGTATTCAACCACCATTGCAGGTGGTGAATCAGAGGCGCCAACACTGACACATTCGAGTCCAGCGAACCTGTACTCTGGGTCCATTGTGTCATGAGAAACAACTGGATCGGCCGCCTGCGTAAGGCGGCCTGAGGAATGACTGGTTCCAACGAAACCATCAACCCCAGCATTCTCAAGTAAACCCGTGCCAGGACATGACGACTGTCGCACACTGACTGAATCAACGAGATGAGTTTTTGAACTCTCTCCTGAGTAGGATAAACATATCCTGTCTCTAGATCGAAGAACATCCCCAGGTAAACAAACTTCTGGGATGGAGTCAGCTCTGATTTTGGGAAATTGATCATCCAGCCCAAGTCTGTGAGAATTTTCAAAACAATCTCCAGATTGGCGGACAAACTTTCCCGGGTGTGCGCTTTCAACAGCCAGTCGTCTATGTACGTGTGGACTGCTATGCTTCTCCTGCGGAGGTATGCTGTGATCGCAAGAACCACATGGGTGAAAACCCGAGGAGCCGTGGAAATTCCGAAGGGCAACACCCTGAATTCCCACTGTCTGCCCTGGAATGCAAATCTCAGGAAGCGACAGAAACTCCCGTGGATGGGGATGTGGAAATAAGCGTCCTTCAAATCTATCGACGCCGTCCACATCCCCCTCTCCAACCCCGCCAACACCGAGCGCACCGTTTCCATCTTGAAACTGGGCGTCTCGATGAACTTGTTCAGTGGCTTGAGGTTGAGAATCGGTCTCCACCCTCCGGTGCGTTTTGTTACTAAGAACAGGGTTGAATAGAAGCCCGGACACCTTTGTGCCGGCTGAATAGCTCCTTTTTGTATGAGGGAATTTATCTCCTCCTCGATACACAACCTTTGCTCTGGATCTCTCGGAACGGGAGTCCAGACTGGCACCAGAGACAGTCGCGACGGCGGGCCTGTCACCCACTCTGGATGATACCCGACGGAAAGCCATCGCAAGACTAAACGGTCCTGAGTTAACCGTTCCCACTCTTGCATGTGGCCGGCTAGCCGGCCTCCCACCGGCCCACCTAGGGACCGCGGTGGACACGAGGCATGCAAGAGCGGCACTGTCTCCGTCGCCATACACACCGGAGTGGTTCTTACCGCGGTAAGCGTCCTGTCAGGACCGATAACCACGCCCAGATCCTCGCGCGCCCCGCCCCGCGCGCACCTCGGTGCGCGGGCGGCTGCCTGGCTGACGGCGCCTGAGGAACCTGCGCCCCCCTCGCTGCTGGCCGAATCGCACGCGGCCGAGGCCGACGCTGCGATGGTGGCTGGCCACTGACCTGGCAGTAGCCTATTGTACAGGTCCTGAGACGGGCACAGATTGTCCAGGGCAAACGTGCGTCTTGCCCTGACACTCCTGGTCACCGCCCGAGTCATACAGTCCAGCGCCAGGTTAATACCATCCTGGATGGTTCGCTGGACAGTGACCGGACTTGGCTGGCGCGATGCGGATGCCGTTACTACCCCCTGTAACAGCTGGGAGACGTGGGACAGAGCGGCAATCGAAGCCCTCCCACTCTCCTCCGCATCACGCAACGCGGTATTCGCCGAACGCAACGCGTTCGCGCACAGGACACCCGTGTCAGAACGGGAGCCTGGCCGCGCATCCTCACCCAAAGCCGCGCGGTCATCCACGCTGGGCTTGGGCACCACACCGTACCGCTGGTAATCCAGGGGCACGATGCGACAACGTCTGGCCACCTCGCGAGGGGCCTTCGCGAGACGTCCACTCGACTTAATGGACGACTCCGCCGCCTTGAACATGTCAACGACATGCTCCGCCAGCGGCAGAGAAGGCATAGCGTTAGCAGTCGGTTTCCCAGCTAACCACGGCGTGTGAACACGCTGGCTAGCCGACTGCTCCACGGGCAGATCAGGCCTAACGCTCACCAACCACTGGCAAGCGTCATACCAATCCTCCTCCGTGGCTAACTGCGAGCGCTCTACAAGACGGGGTCCTTCGTCTTCCTCCTGAGCGCAAGCAGTAGAGCTTGACGGCGGGTATGCTGATACACCTGGCAAGCCAAGGAAAACACGCGGGCCTGACAGCACCGGCATGAGAATATCACTGGTTTGACCAGGAGCAGGCACCGTGGCAGAGCGCGGGGTATATATAGTCTCACCACGGGCCCGGCCAGCACCAGCAACACCCTCGGCAAGCCGAGGTATGCGGTACCGCTGGCCATCAGCAGCGCCCTGGGCCACCACCTGAGCCGCGGACTTTACTCCAGGGTGAGTAAAACCGTGGAATAAGGCGCCTGTATTCCCCGCGAGGGGTGCACAAACGTCTTCATCCATGTCCACGTCGTCAGACGGCGACCCTAGCAGGTAATCCTCATTACCCTGGCCAGAAAGATTAGACCCCGGGTCAGCAAAGAGAGCTAACCCGGGCTGACCAGGAACGGTGCCATAGGAGGTACTGGCCACCGCGGCGTGCGGATACCCCTGGACTGATAAGCAGCCCGCGGGTTCCAGCGACAACCGTCCACGGTCCCCTATCGGCGCGGCAATAAGCCTGCTGCCAGGGCCGTGGAACGCCCCCTCTAATGTGGCCACCTCTGAATCGTCGAACAACGGAAGCGGACTAAGGAAAATCGATCCAGAGGCGGGGATTACCTGCTCCGAAGCCGATGATGAGGACAGTAAAGGATTTGGTCCAGGAAGCATGCCACGAAGCAACCCTGGAACCAAATCCTTTACTGCCCTCTTCATCTCTCCCAACATCTCGGTCCGGAAGGCCTCCATATCCACCGCGGACGAGACCTTCCCCTTACCCTTCCTACTTACAACCTCTCGTTTCCGCTTCTTCTTCTTCTCCTCCTCTACCACCTTGTCCGTCGCCTGTAAGCAGCACAAGAATTCGGACATTAACTCGCCCCCCCCAGTGCTTACATATGTCACAATTAACCAATGGACCACAAGGGCTACATTGATAGCACAGATGCGGCCAGAACTTTTCAAGAATAAAACGACCACAGGACGCGCAACCCGGTCCCTGAAACAGGGCAAAGGACAAGGAGTATGAGCAACTAGTTAAGCTTAGAAACTCAATCCAACTCAAAGAGAAGGAAAATGATCATAAAGATCAATATACATCAGAAACCAGCATAGCGCTTAAATTGCTGATAAATACATAGCCAGGCTGATTATGACGTCATTAATCCCGTGACAGGAAAAAAATTCGATCCCAACAAAACATCCAAGTGCAAGGACGAATTGTATGCTGAATGGATAAGTCGACTACACAACCATCAGATACATATAGATAACTCTTTTCTGGCAAAAATGTTAATTATCTCCCTTTGTTTGTTTACAATAATTAACATCACCACATTATCAATAACTAGATACCTGACACTTTGTATAGACAAACCATCCAACGTGACGAACCGGAGAACACCACCATCTGCACGCCTCTTAACTCTCTCCACCTCATGGGGAAGGAATTGGATCAAGAGGGCAAAGTGAGAAGACCTTTATACTAGGCCTCCAACTCACTGGACATAATTTTTCATTTGGTTAGATAACCTAACAGTGTTAGTAGGAAATGGAACCATGGTGGAGAGAAAACTAACTCTCTGCTGCTGTGAAGTCACCACCTAGCGTCATACAGACCTGTGGACATAAACAGAAAGAGAAATTAGTCCTAGGTAGCACCGAGTTGACATAAACCAACTAACCAAGGCGCTTATCACGGTAAACGCGAGTCCCGGAAACACAATACACCGGGAAGAAAACTCGCTAATTTTACTAGAAGTCACCTGATTTAAAGGTCCTAAGTCCTTCCGTGGCGAAGTGTATCCTCCCGCCATCCAAATCAGACACTAACACTCCAAAATAACACTAATAAAACAGTTTAAGAGTAGAAAAGCTTATGACTGAAAAAGACATGTGTGTTCTCTTTGCCAATAATCTAGCAAAGAGGAAGTGCTAGTCTGCGCATGCGCGGTGGTGGGGCTGGCATCCGCCAGACTACGCTCTGACTCCCTGCCCAGTAGGGGCACCTACCTGTTTTAAATCTGAGTGTTTATTGAGTGAAAGCCAATATTTAGCAATATCAAAAGTATTAGGGAGGTAAGTATACTCTTGAAGTGAAAGCAAGAACCACACGGGTGAAAACCCGAGGAGCGGTGGAAATCCCGAAGGGTAACACCCTGAATTCCCACTGTCTGCCCTGGAATGCAAATCTCAGGAAGCGACGGAAACTCCTCTCTATGGGAATGTGGAAATAAGCATCCTTCAAATCTATCGAAGCTGACCACATTCCCCTCTCTAACCCCGCCAACACCGAGCGCACAGTCTCCATCTTGAAACTGGGCGTCTCTATGAACTTGTTCAACGGCTTGAGGTTGAGAATCGGTCTCCACCCTCCGGAGTTTTTTTTTACTAAGAACACAGTTGAATAGAAGCCCGGACACTTTTGTGCCGGCTGAATAGCTCCTTTTTGTATGAGGGAACTTATCTCCTCCTCGATACACAACCTTTGATCTGGATCTCTCAGATTCGGAGTCCAGATTGGCACTAGAGACAGTCGCGACGGCGGGCCTGTCATCCAATCGGGACGATACCCGACTGAAAGCCACCGCAAGACTAAACGGTCCTGAGTCAACCGTTCCCACTCTTGCATGTGGTCGGCCAGCCGGCCTCCCACCGGTCCACCTAGGGATAGAGGTGGACATAAGGAGTGCAAGAGTGGCACTGTCTCATTCGCCAGAAACACTGGAGTGGTTCTCACCGCGGTAACCGGGCCATCAGACACGATTACCCCGACCAGATCCTCGCGCGCCACGCCCAGCACCGCGCGCACCTCGGTGCGCGGGTGGCTGTCTGGCTGACTGCGCCTGAGGAGCCTGCGGCCCCTCACTGCCGGCCGAATCGCACGCGGCCTAGGCCGACGCTGCGCTGGTGGGTGGCCTCTGACTTGGCCACCTCCACCTCGAGCCTGCAGGGGACGATATGCAGAGGGTGCGGCGCGAACGCGCTCCCGACGGAGCACTTCAAATTGCTCGCGCAGCGCCCTCTGGTTGTTGACCAGAGTCACCGTCTCCTGGAGGTGCTTGCATCCCTCACCTCCAAAGAGACCAGGACCTGTCATAGGCGTACGCAGTAGCCTATTATACAGGTCCTGGGACGGGCACAGATTGTCCAAGGCAAATGTGCGCCGCGCGCGGACACTCCTGGTCACGGCCCGAGTCATACAGTCCAGAGCCAGGTTGATACCATCCTGGATGGCTCTCTGGACTGTGACCGGGCTCGCCTGGCGCGATGCGGATGCTGTCACTACCCCCTGTAACAGCTGGGAGACGTGGGACAGAGCGGCAATCGAAGCCCTCCCACTCTCCTCCGCATCACGCAACGCGGCATTGGCCGAACGCGTTGCGTTCGAACACAAGACTCCCGTGTCAGAACGGGAGCCCGGCCACGCATCTTCACCCAAAGCCGCGCGGTCATCCACGCTCGGCTTGGGTACCACACCGTACCTCTGGTAATCCAGGGGCACGATGCGGCAACGCCTGCCAACCTCGCGAGAGGCCTTCGCGAGACGCCCATTCGCCTTGATGGACGTCTCCGCCGCCTCGAACATGTCAACGACATGCTCAGCCAGCGGCAGAGATGGCATTGCGCTAGCAGTAGCCTTACCAGCTAACCACGGCCTGTGATCACGCTGGCTAGCCGACTGCTCCACGGGCAGATATGGCCTAACACTTACCAGCCATTGGCAAGCGTCAGACCAATCCTCTTCCGTGGCTAGCTGCGAGCGCTCTACAAGACGGGGGCCTTCGTCTTCCTCCTGAGTGCAAGCAGCAGAGCTTGACGGCGGATAAGCTGATACCCCCGGCAGGCCAGAAAAAACATGCGGGCCCGAAAGAACAGGCATGTTAAATTGACTGGCCTGACCAGGAGCAGGCGCCGTGGTAGAGCGCGGGGCAGATACCGCCCCACCACGGCCCCGGCCAGCACCGGCGATATAGCTGGCCATCAGCATCGGCCAGGGCCACCTTCTGCGCCGTGAACTCTACTCCTGCGTGAGTAGAGCCATGGAATATGTTGCCTGTATTCCCCGCGAGGGGTGCACAGACGTCATAATCCATGGTCACGTCCCCAGACGGCGACCCTAACAGGTAATCCTCTTCCTCCTGGCCAGAAAGATTAGACTCCGGGTCAGCAAAGAGAGCTAACCCGGACTGGCCAGGAAAGGTGCCATAGGAGGTACTGGCACCCGCGGCGTGCGGATACCCGTGGACTGATAAGCAGCCCGCGGGTTCCAGCGACAGCCATCCACGCCCCCTCGGCGCGGCACCAAGCCTGCTGCCAGGGTCGTGGATCACCCCCACTAATGGGGCCACCTCTGAATCGTCGAACAACGGAACCGGCCTACGGAAAGGTGATTCAGAGGCGGGGATTACCTGCTTGGAAGCAGACGCCGAGGACGACAAAGGATTTGGTCCAGGAAGCATGCCATGTAGCAACTCTGGAACCAAATCCTTTATCGTCCTCTTCCTCTTACCCTTCTTACCTACACCCTCTCTGTTCTGCTTCCTCTCCTCCTCCACTACCTTGTCCTTCGCCTGCAAACACAGAAACTCAGACATTAAGTCGCCCCCCCCCCCAATGCTTGCATACCTCACACTTAAGCAATGGCCCACAGGGACTACAACCAAAGCAAAGGTGAGGCACAAATCGATCTTTCAAGAAACGTCCACAGGACGGACAACCAGGTCTCTGAAACAGGACAAAGGACGAGGACAATGAGCAAACTAGTTACGGTTAGAAACTCAAAACCAAACTAAAAGAGAGGGAAACGATCATAAAGATCAATAATTGACTAAAACCAGCGTTGGACAAAACTTTAATTGTTAATAATCGCAAGGCAGATTAAGACGTCATGATCCCATGACAGAAACAATCGATCCGACCAACAACTAGACGTGCGGACGAATTGTATACATAACAGAACATCTTAGAACGGTTATTCAGACTACACAACCATCAGATACACAACGATAACAATGGCAATAGCAGTTAATTTTCTTAAATAATTAACCTCACCTCATATCATTACTTAGATACCTGACACTCTGTATAGACAAACCATCCAACGTGATGAACTGGAGCACTCCACCAACAGTATGCCTCTTAACTCTCTCCACCTTAGGGGAAGGAATTGGAGCAAGAGGGTAAAGTGAGAAGACCTTTATACTAGGCCTCCGACTCACTGGACATAGAATTCTTGGTTAGATAACCTAACAGTATTAGTAGGAAATGGAACCTTGGTGGAGAGAAACAAACCCTCAGATGCTGTGATGTCCATTACATATCCTCACAGAGACCTGTGGACATAAACACAGAGAGAGATTAGTCTTATATAGCACCATGTTGAAATAAAACAACTAAAACAGGCGCTTATCACGGTAAACGCGAGTCCCGGAAACATATTACACCGGGGAAAACTCGCTAGAATATATTAGAAATTAAACGAAATCTAGGATTTCTTTTTTCACGAGAGAGTTGATACTTACCTCCCTAATACTTTTGATATTGCTAAATATTGGCGTTCACTCAATAAAACACTCAGATTAAAAACAGTTAGGTGCCCCTACTGGGCAGGTAGACAGAGGTAGTCAGGCGGATGGCGGCCCCACCACCGCGCATGCGCCGACTACTACTTCCTCTGACTAATTTATTGGCTGACACATGGAACTACTAAGAGCCTGAAGACCGAGCCTCTGTGGGGTGGAGAGGCCGGGTCCGTATCTAGGGAGGTAAGTATCAACTCTCTCGTGAAAAAAGAAATCCTAGATTTCGTTTATTTCACTTCAAGAGTATACTTACCTCCCTAATACTTTTGATATTGCCAGAATTCGAAAATGAATCTGGCGGGAGGGAGGCGAGGTCAAAAGACCAGCTCTTCCCTATACGCTTTCACGCGTTTACGGCACTTAAAAACGTCTGAAAACTGTGTGAGAACACAGTCAGGATTTGACAAACCATCGGATAACACAACCGATGCATGAGATGACCGAATGTCATATGCGCTCCCCCCCCCCCCCTTCCTGGGAGGAAGACTAGATGACCTCAATGTCCTATACGCTCTCTACGTACTAGTGCCACGTACTACAGGACAGAGACGAAAGTACTCCATTTTCGTATACTCTCTATGAACCACAATCCACACAAACCATCACCATATTAATAATAAATGGGTAACGTGACAATACATTTAACAATGAACAACACATAAACAAGACTGACCTTGTTGAACTTGGAAGCTGTCATCACGTTCCCGGTAGAGAAGCCTGATGCAGTCCCGACAAGTGGGTGTTACCATTACTTAAATGTGATGTATATAAGCAACGAGGAAACGCTCCTCATAAAACATACCGGCGATTATTGTTTCAAAATCGACAAGGCGAGAGGATTTGAGGTGTCACGGAGGTAATGGTCTGTAAAACTTGACTCACAGTGCCACTGAGCCACGGACATAATGTCATCCCCTGGGACCCCACTAAACAGGGCAGTGGATGCCACGACACCGCGGACACTGTGAGCCTTGGCCACATCAACCTGTCTCCCGGTGGCGGATTTGTGACAAAACTGAATACATTCTACAATCCACCTGGAAATGGTGTCCTTAGACGCCCTGCCATGGGGTTCAATATATGACAACCATAACGCTGACTGGTCGGTACGCCACGCCGAAGTACGCTGTTTGTACCGGAGCAGCGCCCGTACAGGGCACCATACTTTAGAATTAGGATCATATCTAGTTAAAGATGGCAAAAAAATAGGTTGACCTGGATATTTCAAAGACTGATTCTTAGCCAAGAAATTAATCCTAGGTAGAAGCTTAAGGCCTTCCCCTGTAACCACAAAACGGTCATCCTCGGCTGATAAGGCGTGAATCTCACTCCTACGCCTTGCCGAGGCCGCAGCAATTAAAAACACAGTTTTAACAGTCAACAATTTCATAGAAATGGAAATAAGTGGTTCAAAAGGCTTATCTCCTAGTACCTGAAGCACCAGTGGTGGATTCCTTGGTCTTAGATTGCCCATGCCTTTAATTAATACATTTAATGTACTTACTTCATCACTCCCCCTGTTAGCCAAGCAAGGAATAACAGCCATTAAAGCTGACTTATAACCAGCAATAGAGTTAGGCTTGAGGCTATAGGCATCATATAGGCGACAGAGGAAATCAGCTACTACCTGAATAGATGAATCCATTGGATCAATACATCTTTTTGAGCACCACTCTGCAAATCTGTTGATTTTATAGTTATATGCTCTGGAGGTTGACCCCCTCCTGGCTTTGGCCATAAACATGGCCGCTTGCTCAGAAAAGCCCTCCTTAATTCTAGATTCCTTGACAACATCCACGCAGTCAATCGGAACATTGACGGATTGTCGTGAAGGGCCTTGCCCTGGAAGATAAGGTCGTCCATCAGAGGCAGAGGAACCGGATTGCAGACCAGAAGGTCCAGCAGATCCGTATACCACGATCGGCTTGGCCAATCCGGGGCGATCAGAAGCACTTGGCACTCCTGCTGCCTGATTTTCTGAAGCACCTTTGGAATCAGGATTGCTGGAGGGAATGCGTATGCATACATTCCCGCCCAGCTGATAGCTAACGCATCTGTTGCGAAAGCGCTTGGGTCTGGAATCGGAGAGACGTACGTCGTCATCTTCGCATTCTTCTTCGTTGCGAACAAATCGATGTTGGGCTTCCCCCAATGGTCGAACAGACGATCCGCCACACATTGATTTAGTTGCCATTCCGTGGGTAAAATACTCACCCTTCGGGTCAATGAGTCTGCTAGCAGATTTAGCCTTCCCGGAATATGAACTGCCTTCAAGGTAATCCTGTGATCCAGGCACCAACAAAGCAGATTCCAAGTCATCATACAGAGACTGGGCGACTTCGTTCCGCCCTGGCGGTTTATGTAAGTCACTACTGTTGAGTTGTCTGAACGAATAAGAACAATCTTGCCCTGAACCTTCTTTAAGAAATGTTCCAGGCCTAGGACTACTGCTCTTAGCTCCAGTAGATTGATATGTTCCTTTGACTGATCCAGATCCCAAAGCCGTGATATTGTGGACTCTTCCAGACAAGCTCCCCACCCCTCCATCGATGCATCTGTATACACAGTCACCTGAGGGTGGGGAGGGGTTAGCAAAACCCTCAGCAAGAGATTCTCTATATTCAACCACCTTTGCAGGTGGTGAATTAGAGGCGCCAACACTGACACGTTCGAGTTCAGCGAACCTGAACTCTGGGTCCACTGTGTCATGAGAAACAACTGGATCGGGCGCCTGCGTAAGGCCGCCTGCGGAATGACTGGTTCCAATGAATCCATCAAATCCAGCATTCTCAAGTAAACCCATGCCAGGACATGACGACTGTCGCACACCGACTGTATTAAGGAGATGAGTCTCTGAACCCTCTCCTGAGTAGGATAAACATATCCCGTCTCCAGATCGAAGAACATGCCCAGGTAAACAAACTTCTGGGATGGAGTCAGCTCTGATTTTTGGAAATTGATTATCCAGCCCAAGTCCGTGAGAGTTTTCAAAACAATCTCCAGATTGGCCGATAACGTTTCCTGGGTGTGTGCTTTTAACAGCCAGTCGTCTATGTACGTGTGGACTGCTATGCTTCTCCTGCGGAGGTATGCCGTGATCGCGAGAACCACACGGGTGAAGACCTGAGGAGCCGTGGAAATTCCGAAGGGTAATACCCTGAATTCCCACTGTCTGCCCTGGAATGCAAATCTCAGGAAGCGGCGGAAACTCCTCTCTATGGGAATGTGGAAATAAGCATCCTTCAAATCTATTGAAGCTGTCCACATTCCCTGCTCTAACCCCGCCAACACCGAGCGCACAGTCTCCATCTTGAAACTGGGCATCTCTATGAACTTGTTCAATGGCTTGAGGTTGAGAATCGGCCTCCACCCTCCGGTGTTTTTTGTTACTAAGAACACGGTTGAATAGAAGCCCGGGCACCTCTGCGCCGGCTGAATAGCTCCTTTTTTTATGAGGGAATTTATCTCCTCCTCGATACACAACCTTTGATCTGGATCTCTCGGAATCGGAGTCCAGATCGGCACGAGAGACAGTCGCGATGGCGGGCCTGTCATACAATCGGGATGATAGCCGACAGAAAGCCATCGCAAGACTAAACGGTCCTGAGTCAACCGCTTCCACTCTGGCAAGTGGCCGGCCAATCGGCCGCCCACCGGTCCACCTAGGGAGAGAGGTGGACATAAGGAGTGCGAGAGTGGCACTGTCTTCTCGGCCAGAAACACCGGAGTGGTTCCCACCGTGGTAACCGGCCCATCATGCCCAATTACCGCGACCAGATCCCCGCGCGCCACGCCCAGCACCGCGCGCACCTCGGTGCGCGGGTGGCTGCCTGACTGGCTGCGCCTGGGGAGTCTGCGCCCCCCTCGCTGCGGGCCGAATCGCACGCGGCCTAGGCCGTTGCTGCGATGGTGGCTGGCCTCTGACCTGGCCACCTCCACCTCGAGCCTGCAGGGGACGATACGCAGGGGGTGCTGCGCGAACGCTCGCACGACGGAGCACTTCAAATTGCTCGCGCAGCGCCCCCTGGTTGTTGACCAGAGTCACCGTCTCCTGGAGGTGCATGCATCCCTCACCTCCAAAGAGACCAGGACCTGTCATAGGCATACGCAGTAGCCTATTGTACAGGTCCTGGGACGGGCACAGATTGTCCAAGGAAAACGTGCGTCTCGCCCGGACACTCCTGGTCACCGCCCGCGTCAAGCAGTCCAGAGCCAGGTTGATACCATCCTGGATGGCTCTCTGGACTGTGACCGGGCTTGGTTGGCGCGATGCGGATGCCGTTACCACCCCCTGTAACAGCTGGGAGACGTGGGACAGAGCAGCAATCGACGCTCTCCCACTCTCCTCCGCATCACGCAGCGCGGCATTTGCCGAACGCACCGCCTTCGAGCACAGGACACCCGTGTCAGAACGGGAGCCTGGCCGCGCATCTTCGCCCAAAGCCGCACGGTCATCGACGCTTGGCTTGGGCACTACACCGTACCGCTGGTAGTCCAGGGGCACGATGCGGCAACGCCTGGCCACCTCGCGAGGGGCCTTCGCGAGACGCCCATTCGCCTTAATGGACGTCTCCGCCGCCTAGAACATGTCCACGACATGCTCAACCAGCGGCAGAGATGGCATAGCGTTTGCAGTCGGCTTACCAGCTAACCACGGCCTGTGATCTCGCTGGCTAGCCGACTGCTCCACGGGCAGGTCTGGCCGAACACTCACCAGCCACTGGCAAGCGTCCGACCAATCCTCCTCCGTGGCTAGCTGCGAGCGCTCTACAAGACGGGGGCCTTTGTCTTCCTCCTGAGCGCACGCAGCAGAGCTTGACGGCAGGTATGCTGATACCGCTGGCAAGCCAGGGAAAACATGCGGCACCGAAAGACCAGGCATGCTAAGCTCACTGGCTTGACCAAGAGCAGGCGCCGTGGTAGAGCGCGGGGCAGACACCGCCCCACCACGGCCCAGACCAGCACCAGCGACACTCTCGGCAAGCCGAGGTATGCGGTAACACTGGCCTTCAGCACCGCCCAGGGTCACCTTCTGGACCGTGAATTCTACTCCTGCGTGAGTAGAACCATGGACCACGTCGCCTGCATTCCCCGCGAGGGGTGCACAGACGTCGTAGTCCATGGTCACGTCCCCAGACGGCGACCCTAGCAGGAAATCCTCTTCCTACTGGCCAGAAAGGTTAGACTCCGGGTCAGCAAAGAGAGCTAACCCGGACTGGCCAGGGAAGGTGCCATAGGAGGCATTGGCACCCGCGGCGTGCGGATACCCAGGGTCTGATGAGCAGACCGCGGGTCCCTGCAACGACCGATGTCCACGGCCCCTCGGCGTGGCACCAAGCCTGCTGCCAGGGTCGTGGAACGCCCCCATCAACGGGGCCACCTCTGAATCGTTCTCAAACAACGGAATCGACCTACAGAAATCAGATTCAGAGGCGGGGATAACCTGCTCTGAAGCAGATGCTGAGGACAACAAAGGAGCTGGCCCAGGAAGCATGCTGCGAAGCAACTCTGGGACCAAATCCTTTATTGTCCTCTGCATCTCTCCCAACATTTCGGACCGGAAGGCCTCCATGTCCACCGCGGACGAGGCCTTCCTCTTACCCTTCTTCGAAACACTCTCTCTCTTCGCCTTCCTCTCCTCCTCCACGCCCTTCTCCTTTGCCTGCAACGACAAAAAGTCAGACATCAGTTCGCCCCCCCCCCATTGCTTACATACGTCGCACTTAAGCAGCGGTCCGCAGGGACTGCAGCTGAAGCACAAATGGGGAACAAACCGATCCTTCAGAAACCGGCCACAGGACGGACAACCAGGTCTCTGAAACAGGACAAAGGACGAGGACAATGAGTAAGTTAGTTAAGGTTAGAAACTCAAAACCAAACTAAAAGAGAGGGACAAGATCATAAAGATCAGTAATCAAGAAAAAACCAGCGTTGGACAAAACTTTAAATGTTAATAAAGAGCAAGGCTGATTATGACGTCATCAATCCCTTGACAGAAATTAAATCGGTCCGCAACAAGAATCCAAGTGCAAGGACGAATTGTATTCGCAACTAGAACAACCTCACATGGATATTCAGACTACACACCATCAGATACCCAATGATAACAATGGTATAAAACAGTCATTATTTTTTCAAATAATTCATATGACCTCATATCCTTAATTAGATACCTGACACCTGGTATAGACAAACCATCCAACGTGATGCACTGGAGCACTCCACCAAGACTACGCCTCTTAACTCTCTCCACCTAAGGGGAAGGAATTGGATCAAGAGGGCAAAGTGAGAAGACCTTTATATCAAGCCTCCAACTCACTGAGCATAGATTCTTTGGTTAGATAACCTAACAGTATTAGTAGGAAATGGAACCGTGGTGGAGAGAAACAAACCCTCCTGTGCTGAGATGTCCACTAATAATGCAAATCCATACCTGTGGACATAAACACAAAGAGAGATTAGCATTATATAGCACCTAGTTGAAATAAACCAACTAAACAAGGCGCCTATCACGGTAAGCGTGAGTCCTGGAAACACATTACACCGGGGAAAAACTCGCTAGAATATAGTTGAAATCACCTGATAAAGAGATCCAGCTCCCTCCTCCGGAGAAGTCGCCCTTTCTGACATCTTTCTCTTTCTTTCCAGGTATATTCAGACTATTTTACACAGGTAAACGAGTGAAAACTTTTTAACAAGCACAAACGCATGTGAACTCTCTGCCAATAAATTAGCAAAGAGTAAGTAGTAGTCGGCGCATGCGCGGTGGTGGGGCCGGCATCCGCCTGACTACCTCTGTCTACCTGCCCAGTAGGGGCACCTAACTGTTTTTAATCTGAGTGTTTTATTGAGTGAACGCCAATATTTAGCAATATCAAAAGTATTAGGGAGGTAAGTATACTCTTGATGTGAAACACCTGATATAAAGTTCCTGCGCCATCCTCCGGCGAAGCCACTTTATCCGACATATCCAGGTAGTATCCTTCTAATATATTCACACTTCTAAGACTATAAACGCGTTGAAAACAGTGAAACTTTTGAAAAAAGCACAAAAACATGTGTTCTCTCTGCCAATAAATTAGCAAAGAGGAAGTAGTAGTCGGCGCATGCGCGGTGGTGGGGCTGGCATCCGCCGGACTACCCTCTGTCTACCTGCCCAGTAGGGGCACCTAACTGTTTTTATTCTGAGTGTTTATTGAGTGAACGCCGATATTTAGCAATATCAAAAGTATTAGGGAGGTAAGTATACTCTTGAAGTGAAATGAAATTGAGATACATGTACATGTAATTGGATTTTCAGGATGAAGCCTGCGGTTCATTTTTAGCTTCTGCATCCCTCATAATTTTTCACACATTGTGGATGAGTGGGGGTTCTAATGTGATCTGTACATACCATATTGACACATCATCTCCTGGCTTACACATGTCCACAAGGTCATCTTTAAGAACCACCCACATAGAACGAGGAATGGTACCCACAGCCAGACGCTGAACTTGCTCCTGTATCTTAAACTCTTGATAATTACAGCATCGCACTGGAGAACCACCTGACATTTTGAAAAATACAATCATGACTTTGTATTTGAGCTTTACTTACAGGGTGATTGGATGCTATAGATTAGATCAAACTACCTGGATATTGAATGCAAAATGATCGTATATAGTAACATGATTCAAACAGCTCTAAGGGCCCTCATTCAACGATGTCAAAGGCAGCAACTTCCCTATTTCAAGGGCTTAAAATCCAGCTCTATAAATATGAGGGGGGGGGGGGGGGGGAATTCCACACCCTGATCCAAATGTCCTTGTTCAAGAACATTTGAAATCTACATGTTGATGCTCTGTGAAGCCACCTCCTGCATTTTGAGTGACAAGCAGCAGCTTTACATGGGTGCTTTCATAGATGTAAATATATTGATTTCAAGTACTTGTGACGGAGTATTGGATTGCAATTATTTGCGTGTAGAACTTGGAAGAGTTGTTGAACGATGTAAGTGAATTTTTGGATAAAACACATGAATAACCATCTCTCAAATAGAGAATCCATGCAGATTACGTCCCATTCTTGAACCAGACAAAAAATGTGTATTACAAAATCTATAGCCATATATATTTGCTTAATTATTATTCGGCAGTTTTGTCAAGCTAAAAAGGCTTTTATTACATTTTTTACAAGGGATGACATGGCACAAATCTAAAGTAATTCAGTTGTAAAGCAAGAAAACGTAGTCATGTTAATTCTTTGATAGATAGCCTTCAAATAAAATCCCTCAAGTATTACGAGAATGATAATATACTAGTATAGAGCAGAAGATTCAAAATAGTCAATGCTGACAGATAAAACCAAAATGCTGAATGCTGACAGATAGATACAAAATGCTAATAGATTGATCCAAAATGGTGAATGCTGACAGATAGACCAACCAGAAATGCGGTTGCAAATTGCAACCATGAAGCTCGACTTTACGATTTTGCAATGAACTGTGAAGCTTGACATCAAACATAAAATAAATATAGAAGGCCTCATCAACAAAAGGCCCAAGGGCTGTAACGCTAACCTGGACCATTAGCATTTGAACCATTTGCATTTAAATACGGGAAGACATGATGCATAATTTTGGAAAAAATCCAAGATGGTCACCAAAGAAATTGACCAATCAAAATTCTCGTTTGATATGTTGAAGCCTACTGCCATAGGATCCTTCCACCCACTAATTACGGGGTAGCATCTTAAATGGTTCTGGAAAGTTTTCCAAAAAATCCAAATGGACACCAAAAAATTGACCAACTACAATTTTGAATAGAAATTCTAGAGCCTACCACTATAGAATCCTTCCAGCTAAATTTGGATAAAATCCATCTAGCGGTTATGTAGAAAATGTATTTTGTCAATTTCCAGTAAATTTTTCATAATATTTATTTTCACCCAAAAAATTGACCCATTAAAAGTCTGAATAGCCAACTAGGGTTGAAATCTTTCAAGCGGTTAATGATGTGTAACGTTTAGACAATTTCCGGTAAATTTTTCATAAAATCTAGGGTTTTCACCAAAAAACTTGACCAATCAAAATTGTGACTCCATAAGGTCCTTCCAGCCAAAGTAATTTGAAATCTGCCAAGCGGTTAATGAGGAGTAGCATTATGACAATTTCCGGTAAATTTTTCATAAAATCTAAGGTTTTCACACAAATAAATTTATCATTCAAAATCCTGTATACATGTTGTGAAACCGAAAGCATTAGGGTCCTTCCAGCCAAATTAGGTTGAACTCCACCCAGTGATCAATGAAGAGTAGTTTTTGACAATTTCCAGTAAATTTTTCATAAGATGTAAGATTTTAACCAGAAAAATTGACCAATCAAAATTCTGTATTCTGAAGCTTACCTCCAGCCAAATTAGTTTGAAATCCATCAAGCAGTTAATGAGTAGCATTTTTAAACAAAGGTTGACGGATGGATCACAGATGACAGACGGTCGCCATGCGTAGCAGTGACTTTGACCATTGACCTTTTTAGCAAAACATCACTGTGTGATGCTGTATTATTATAAGGAGGCATATGTCCAAGTTTGGGTCTGGTATGATTAACCAAACCTGAAAGGTTGGGCTAAACAGAAAATGTTAATGTTGAAAAAGCTAGGTTTTTACCAAGGTCATAGTGACCTTAACCTTTGATCCTTTGACCTCAAGGTCATTGTGAGATGCTGTATCATTCTAAGGAAGCATGTGCCCAAGTTTGTGTCCAGTATGATTAACCAAACCTGAGATATAAGCAGAAAAGATGAGCTAAACGCAAATTGGACGCCACCGCCACCGGACGACGTGCAGGGTATCACAATAGCTCATTTTACTTTGCTAAAAATGGTGAATGCAGACAGATAGATCCAAAATGGTGACTGTTTACTTAATGCTATCTTATTAATCTAACTACAAATAAATAATTTTACTGATATTTATTTGTTGAATTTTTCTCTGAATTGTTTCTTAAGAGATGCAACTTCAGTTTTAAATATCGTGTGAATTTAACCCTTTAAAGGTCAAGCCATTTTCGGCCTGTGCAGTGGTTTTCAGGAATGTCCATTTGCAGACCAAGAGAAGACTATTTTTGAAAACTTACCACTGGGAGGACTGGCTCGATATCTGAGCCAGTAATTCCAGTGTTAAATTTTCAAAAATAGTCTTCTCTTGGCCTGCAAATGGGCATTTAAGCAAATAGTTATATTTTCTTGACAAATTTGACCACTAAAGGGTTAATATTAATATACTCAGTTGCAACAGGATATAACTGCATCACAGAAGATACCACTGCTCCAAATGGATTAAACGAAACCACGGATTTCTTTTTTCACGAGAGAGTTGATACTTACCACCCTGATACTTCATGATATTTCCTAAATATCGACCTAGCTTCAATAATACTCAAAATTAAAAAGAAACCGCCCCCATTGGGCGGTTACACAACTGACAGTCCAGCGGATGTGCAGCCCAAACTCGCACATGCGCGGGGCTGACTCATTCTATTCCAAAATATTGGCTGACCTAATTGCAACATAAAACGCCGATAGACCGAGCCTCTGTGGGGCGGAGAGGCCAGGATTGTATCAGGGTGGTAAGTATCAACTCTCTCGTGAAAAAAGAAATCCGTGATTTCGTTTATTTCACATCAAGAGTATACTTACCACCCTGATACTTCATGATATAGCCAGAATTCGTAAGAGAATTCGGCGGGACGGAGGCGAAGGTCAGAAGACCGGCTCATCCCTGGAAGAGCAAGCTTTTGCTTTTAGAGCACAACAAACATCTGAAATTGCATATGTAAACACAATCAGAAAATGATTTGGACATCGGATAACACGACCGATGTTGAGAGTAATGACCGTTTCACATCCGCTTCCCCCTCTTTTAAAGAGGGAGCGATGACCTGTGTCCTATACGCTCTCTATGTACTCATGCTAAAGTACTATAAGACATCGGACGAAAGCTTCATTTCGCATACTCTCAGATGGAACCACAAAGAACACAAAACCATCACCATTTTAGTAAGTAATATAAAAAGCGTGACAAAAAATAACCATCACCAAATATAGGACTAACCTATTTTGACGAGATTCCCCTTTGATCTCCGCTGGCGATGATAGGTACAGTACGGAAAAGCTGGGATTCCCCCCACTAAATTGCACTGAGTGTGAGTCAACGGCTGTATGTACAATATTTACAAATTTATATACAGATTTAACGTTTATGTAAAATCGATAAGGCAAGTGGATTTGACGTGTCACGTAGGTAATGAATTGTAAAACTAGACTCACAGTGCCATTGTGCTACTGACATAATGTCATCCACCGGCACTCCATTAAACAGAGCCGTGGATGTCACTACGCCATGGACACTGTGAGCCTTGGCCATGTCAACTTGTTTACCCATGGCAGCTTTGTGGCAATGCTGGATGTATTCCACAATCCACCTAGAAATGGTATCTTTAGAAGCTCTCCCATGGGGTTCAATGTAAGAGAGACATAAAGCACTAGGGTCCGTCCTCCATTCCTGTGTGCGTTGTTTATAACACGTTAATGCACGGACTGGACACCAAGCCTTTGAATTAGGATCAAACCTAGACAAAGCGGGTAAAACTATAGGCTGGACAGGATATTTTAAAGACTGGTTCTTCGCCATAAAGTTAACTCTAGGTAGAAGCCTAAGGCCTTCCCCTGTTACCACAAAACGGTCTGGCCCTGCTGACAAAGCATGTATTTCGCTTCTTCATCTGGCTGAAGCTGCAGCAATCAGAAAAAATGTTTTAAGCGTCAACATTTTCATGGAAATGGAGCTTAGTGGTTCAAAGGGTTTATCTGCTAATACTTGAAGTACTAACGATAAACTCCAAGATGGAATCACTGGAGGATTCCTTGGTCTTAGATTACCCATGCCTTTGATTAAAGTATTTAGATTACATACTTAATCACTTCCCCTAATAGTCAAGCAAGGGATAAATGACATTAAAGCTGACTTGTAGCCAGAAATAGAGTTAGGCTTTAGGCTATAGCCATCAAAAAGGTGACAGAGGAAATCGGCTACTACCTGAATAGATGCTTCCATTGGATTAATACATCTTTTTTAGCACCATTCAGCAGATCTGTTGATTTTATAATTATATGCTCTGGAGGTTGACCCCCTTCTGGCTTTTGCCATAAACATGGCTGCTTGCTCAGAAAATCCCTCCTTAACTGCTGATTCCTTGACAACATCCACGCAGTCAATTGGCACATTGACGGGTTGTTGTGCAAGGCCCTGCCCTGGAAGATTATGTTGTCCATCAGAGGCAGAGGAACCGGATTGCAGACCAGAAGGTCCAGCAGATCCGTATACCATGATCGGCTTGGCCAATTTGGGGCGCTCAGAAGCACTTGGCATTCCAGTTGCCTGATTTTCTGGAGAACTTTTGGAATCAGGATTGCTGGCGGGAATGCGTATGCATACATTCCCTCTCAACTGATAGCAAACGCATCTATTGCGATAGCGCTCGGATCTGGAATCCGAGAGACGTACGTCATCATCTTCCCATTCTTGTTCGTTGCGAATAAATCTATGTTGGGCTTGCCCCTGTGGTTGAACAGGCGATCCACCACACATTGATTTAGTTGCCTTCCTGGAATATGAACTGCTTTCAGAGAAATCCCATGATCTAGGCACCAGCAAAGTAGTTTCCACGTCATCATACAGAGACTGGGCGACTTCGTTCCACCCTGGCGGTTTATGTAAGTCACTATTGTTGTATTGTCTGATCGAACCAGAAAACTCTTGCCCTTGACCTTCTCTAGGAAGTGTTCCAAGGCTAAGACTACAGCTCGCATTTCCAGCAGATTGATATGTTTTTTTGACTGATCCAGATTCCAAAGCCCTGATACTTTGTTTTCTTCCAGGCAAGCTCCCCATCCGTCCATTGATGCATCTGTGTACATCGTTAACTGAGGGTGGGGAGATGACAACGTCACCCCCGCCAGATTTTCTCTCTTCATCCACCATTGAAGGTGGTGAATAAGAGGTTCCAACACTGACACTTTTGAGTCCAGGAAACCCGTACTCTGGGTCCACTGTGTCATGAGAAATAATTGGATCGGCCGCCGGCGTAAGGCTGCCTGAGGAATGACTGGTTCCAAAGAAACCATCAACCCCAACATTCTCAAGTAGACCCGTGCCAGGACATAATGACTGTTGCACACTGACTGTATGACTGAGATGTGTGTTTCTACTCTCTCTTTAGATGGATAAACATCTCCTATCTCTAGATCGAAGCACATGCCCAGGTAAACAAACTTCTGGGATGGAGTCAGCTCTGACTTTTGAAAGTTGATTATCCAGCCTAGATCTATAAGAGTTTTCAAAACTATCTCCAGATTTGACTTTTTTAGTGCGTGCCTTTAACAGCCAGTCGTCTATGTACGTGTGGATTGCTATGTCTCCTGTGGAGGTATGACGTCATAGCTTGGACCACTCGAGTGAAGACCCGAGGAGCCGTCGATATACCAAATGGGAGAACCTTGAATTCCCATTGGCGGCCCTGAAATGCAAATCTCAGGAACCGACGAAAGCTCTTCGCAATGGGAATGTGAAAATAGGCATCTTTTAGATCTATTGATGCTGTCCACATTCCCTTCCTCAATCCTGCTAACACCGTTCTCACAGTTTCCATTTTGAAACTTGGTGTGAGGATAAACCTGTTGAGAGAATTGGTCTCCACCCTCCTGTGCTTTTTGTCACCAGGAACACGGTTGAATAATAACCGGGGCATTTTTGTGCCGGTTGAATAGCGTGTTTTAGTATGACAGATTGAATTTCTTCCTCTATACACAACCGTTGATCTGGATCTCTTGGATTTTGAGTCCAGATCGGAACCAGAGACAGGCGCGATGGCTGATTTGAAATCCAGTCGGGATGGTAACCGACTGAAAGCCATCGCAAGACTGAGCGGTCCTGAGTAACCCGCTCCCACTTGCATGTGGAAGGCCAGACGGCCTCCCACGGGTGCACCTAAGGACTGAGGTGGACCCGAGAAGCGCAAGAGAAGCCCTGTCTCTGGTGGCTGTCCTAGCAGCACTGGTGTTGTCTTTTTGAGAGGCGACCCATCAGGTTCGGCTCCCACGACCAGAACCCCGCGCCCCTCTACCAGCGCCACGCGCACCTCGGTACGCAGGCTGTCTGGCGGGTTGTGCTGGAGGAGCCACCGCTCACCCCCCCCCCTAGTTGGCTTATGCTGTCGTTGCCATGGCCGACGCTGTGTAGGTGGTTGGCCTCTGACAAGGCCACCACCACCTCTAGCCTGCTGAGGGTGGAAGGCAGGGGGCGCTGTTGAACATGCTCCCTGCGGAGCACCTGAAACTGCTCTCGCAGCGCCCTCTGGTTGTTCACCAGGTTTACGGTTTGTTGGCGGTGCAGACATCCCTCACCTCCAAATAACCCTGGACCTGCCATCGGCGTCCGAAGAAGCCGATTGTACAGGTCCTGCGAGGGGCACAAATTGTCACGGGCAAATGTGTGCCTCGCCCGTAAACTCCTGGTTACGGATCTCGTCATGCAGTCCAGAGCCAGGTTAATGCCGTCCTGGATGGCTCTCTGGACTGCAATAGGAGAAGTTTGGCGGGCCACAGATGCTGCTACTACCCCCTGTAGCAGCTGGGAAACGTGCGAGAGCCGAGATGGCTCCTCTCGTACTTTCCTCCGTGTCCCGCAGCGCGGAATTAGCGTTGCGCAGAGCGCTAGCGCACAAGGGTCCTGTGTCAGACTGGGACCCAGGCCGCGTCTCTTCGCCCAAAGCCGCACGGTCACCCGTGCAAGGCTTTGGAACGACGCCATACTTCTGATATAGATCAGAACTTATATGGCAGCGCCGTGCCACCTCGCGAGGGGCCTTCGCAAGGCGTCCTTTCGGCAGAATGGACGTCTCTGCCGAAGCGACCATATCAACGATATGCTTCGCATACGGCAGAGATGGCATGGTGCTCGTCACCGGTTTCCCTCCCAACCACAGGCGTTGGTCCCGCTGGGAAGCCGGTGGATCCACCTGGAGTTCTGGCTTGATGTTCACCAGCCATTGGCAAGCATTCAGCCAGTCTTCCTCGGTGGCCACCTGTGAATGTTCGACGAGCCTAGGGCCTTCGTCATCCTCAACCACATTCACTGGTGAAGTAATGGCCGGAGCTGAAGATACTCCTGGAAAGCCAGGGAAGCCATACGGCTATTCCAACAGCCGGATCTACGGCGTCATGGGAGGCTAAAACATGACGTCACAGTCCGGGCCTTCCTCACGGTAACTCTCGGCAAGCCGAGGGATACGGTATGGACGGCCATCGGCTCCTAGCCGGCCTAGCCGTTGAGCCGTGAAACCCACTCCCGAAGAAGTAGTTCCATGGAAAAGGTCACCCATGGGCGAATCCATTTCCATGGCCATCGACTCATCGGTAGGCCATAATAGTGTCCTCTTCTTCCTGCCCAGAAAGATTAGACGCCAAGCTTGAAAAGGGATCAAGCTCGGCCTGGGCAGGAGGGATATCGCGTGAGGCGCTGATACCCTTAGCCTTAGGCTGCTCTAGAGCACTCGATAAGCGAGCGCCCGAGGCCATGGCTTTCGCTCCCAGGTCCACGGGCGAGGCAAGCCTCAGCGCCGGACCAACGGGAGCCATCTCTGGGTCTATAACGAAAACTGGTTTGCTAAGAGAACCAGACCCAGAGACAGGAACACTCTGTCCCGGAGCAAATGAAGAAGACAATGACGAACTTGACCCGGGAAGCAAGCTGCGAAGCAACTCCGGGACAAGATCCGTGATCGTCTTCTTCATTTCTCCCACCATTTCAAGACGGAAGGCCTCCATGTCTGGCATGGATGCCTTCCTCTTCTTACCACACTCCTTTTCCAGACGCCTTTACCTGCTGATTTAAAAAATCAGTTAAAACATCCACCGGCCATGACTCACACACATGGTAATTTAGAAGAGGCCCGCACGTACTGCACCTAGTGCAGTCATGATGGAAAAAGCGGGCCTTCACAAAACTGTGGCAGGAAGGGCATTTGTTCTCAATAACCCTCTGAAAAGACACAAACGGAAACAATTAGTTTTTAGTTATGACGAACCAAAAAACCAATTGCAGAAGGCTAATAAGATCCGTAAGGAAAACTTTTGACCATCAAATGAAAGATAAGCCAGGCCCATAGAAAAAACTATAGGCCTGACAAAAAGTAAACAAATCCTAAAACCTTGTTATACTTCTTTAAGAAGACAAGGGAGACATAAGAATTTGAACTTGAATACTTGAGGCGAACTTTTTTATAGACTTCACAGCTCTAAACACAGACTCATTAGTAACTGAACTTTATAAACACAATGAACCTATGCAAACCATCAAGAGATAAATAACTCAACACTCAGTCAAAAAATTTCTAAAATATTTAGAAATAAAATGACTGAAATTTTTTCTCTCTCCTAAATAACCTCATAAGATGACTTCGGGGGACGAGTGAAGTCTGATAAACAACACAGGAATACCTGATCCTGAGTCCAAAAACCCTGTGGTGGGGGGAGAATGCGGAGAAATTACTTCTTATGGTAATAACTCCCTCAGCAAACTCATAATAAAATAGAAGGACCCAGAAACCAAGTATAAATATTGTTTAAATAGAAGGATACCCTTCAAATATCAGATCAATATGTCTGAAAAATAAAGCACAACATGCGTTAGCTAATGTATAGGCCTCCCCTATAAAAGAGCTAGCCTAATAAAGACGTATCCACGAGATAGCGCGAATCCAGGAAATACCATCCGAGTCAACACGCACATTTTTTATCAATAAATTTACTAAAGTACACCTGATGGCTAGGACCAGGAGCATCCTCCGGCGACTTGGCAGCGTCAGACATACTAATATAACAGTCAACCAAGTTGCAAAACAACTCAAAGCTTCAAAAAGGCAGAAAGCAAAAGCAAGGCTAAAAAGCGTGTTGCAATGGCAGGTCAATATTTTAAGAGAATGAGTCAGCCACGCGCATGTGCGAGTTTGGGCTGCACATCCGCTGGACTGTCAGTTGTGTAACCTGCCCAGTGGGGGCGGTTTCTTTTTAATTCTGAGTATTATTGAAGCTAGGTCGATATTTAGGAAATATCATGAAGTATCAGGGTGGTAAGTATACTCTTGATGTGAAAAAAGCCTTTAGGCTGTAATGTTGTGTGAGCCATGAAAGCCACAGCCGTTTTGATACACCACACAAATTTAGTCAAATAGGTACCCTTGATGACTATAAGTGGAAGTGTTAACAATACGGCTTCGACAATAATTTATCTGTTGTTCAATGAACAGTGAAAAGTTTTCATCCATACACCAAGTTTGGTTAGTGTATATGAAAACGTTTGACACTACAGCCCAAAAGTTTTCTATTAAGGTCAGTGAACCAAGAAAAGTAGATCACACTGACCGCCTTTTAATATGTGACACACCTTTAGCCTACAATGCATCGATATACTAAATTTGGTAAATGAAGTGCTATTCAAACTACAGCTTGGACAAGAATTCTCTATGATGCTCAGAGAAAAGTGACTCAAAAATCGATGGACACAAAAATCCCTGTAATATTCACTGAACCGTGAAAAGCATATAATGCTGACTTTGTTTTTATATCTGACACTTCTTTAGCCTACAATGCATCCATACACAATGTTTGTTTACTGCATATGAAAAACTAGAAACTACAACCTGGATTTAAAAATGTTCAATGATGTTCAGTGGACCATAAAAGTAGGTCACGCTGACATAGCTCTGATATCATGCAAGTTTAGGGTTGGAATCGAATTACTACATGGACGGTGTAAGTGAAAGTCTACTTTTTGGTAAAAAAGTCTGAACGATCCAACAGCGCTTTCTCGGTTCCTTTTATACCAAAATTGGCAGCCGTACAGTTATTTTGGAGGCAAAATTTGATTGGATGAGAAGGGTTGCTAGTGGAGATCTCGATTTTGATTGGACAGAATTTGCAGACAATCAGAAACATTTTTGTCAAAATTTGTTAAAACGTTTTTTGTTCTTTTCACATATGGTTCCTTATACAGTATGATTAGTGGAGGTTGTTAATTTGGTTTTCCCAAATTAAAAAATTTTTTTTTGAGAATATTGGATGATCGATATATAGGCATCATGTTCTCTCATCAGACCCAGATGATGATACATCAACTGTTAGGATAAAGGCTAAAGAAAGCCGTTGAATCCACCAACTACATTGCATGGCACCCTGTGAAATCAATCAGGTGAGATTAGATTGTCAACTATGGTCTCCTACATACGTAGTAATTAAAGAAAACTTTAGGGTTGCTATAGGCATTACTATACCAAGATTGGTGACTATGAGTGACATAGTTTCAATTCAAATTAGTTTCAAAATATTCGACCACTTTCATGCAGGGTTGCTTTGAAATGAAGATACTTGAATAATGTAGATGAGAGTTATTGATACCTTTATCATTCACTGGTGTAAAGTTTGATGACTCACAGTCCTGTTCTGTGTTAGGACATCTGTGTGGCTTGCACACGTTGTAATACTGATCAAACTCAGCCTAAAATGAAAAAGAAATCTTTGAAAATCATTAAAAAATTAGCGTAAAGATTATACTAAATTATGGCTGTCTATAATTTTCTCCTTTGCTACATTGAAACCTGTCTAATTTAAACACTGAATAAAGCGAATCTTTCTCAAAACCGAACAAAAGTCTTATTTCTGACATCACAGTAAAAGATTTGGTTGAGGAAATGCAAGAATATTGACATGATTGACCAATGGAAAAAGTACAATGGATCAATGGGGCATCCATCCCTGACATCATTTTCAAGCGATTAAAGTGTACTAAAGGATCATTTCTGCCAAATCTTTTTTTAATCCATTAACAATTGATGAAATGTGACAGACTATTTTCCCCATAGGGTTCAATACTTAAGCCACACCTTTAAGAACCTGAGCTATGGCCCTTATTTCAAGTCGTGGCCTCTTCATATTCAGTGCAAATTGATATTGCCTGAAGAAAAACATCTGTCAAATTTTGTTTTAACAATTGACGAAGCAAATATATTTTCACCATAGGGTTCAATAATTTAAAGTCCTAATGAACCAGAGTTATATCACTTGTCTAAAGGTGTGGACTCTATATCCATGGTTCAAATAGATATTTGTCTGAAGGAACATATCTGCTAAATTTGGTTTTAATCCGTCAACAATTAACAAAACAAATCTATTTTCCCGATCGGGAAAAAAAATGCCTTAATGAACCAGAGTTATGGTCATTGTTAAAAGGCGTGACCTCTTTATATTCACAGTTCAAATAGATATTGCCTGAAGGAAAATATCTGAAAAATTTAGTTTTAATCCATCAACAACTGACGAAACGTGCCACAATCATATTTATCCCAATAGGACACTTTAATGAACCATAGCTATGGCTATTGTTTAGAGGTGTAACCTCTTCGTATATATGCCTCAAATTGATATTGCCTAAAGGAACATGTCTACCAAATATGGTTTTAATCCATCTATAGATGACAAAACATGCCACAAACATGATTGCCCATAGGCTTCAATACTTTGAATATATGGCAAGGGCCATAACTATGCCATTTGAGGATGTGGTCACTTCATCTTCATAGGCCAAACAGATACCGGTATTGCCTACATGAACATATTTGCCAAATTTGTTTTTTAATCTATCAACAAATTGTTCCCCTAAGGGTTCAATACTTAAAAATGCCTTAAAGAACCAGAGTTATGAACCTTATTTAAAGGCATAGTGCCTTCATATTCAAAACTCTAATAGTTATTGCCTGAAGGAACATATCTGCCAAATTTGGCTTTCAGCCATCGATAAATGACGAAATGTGCATCAAATGTATTTTCCCCATTGGCTTCAATAATTTGATACAATAGCAAGGGCCATAACTCTGCTATCTGAAGGCGTGGCCACTTCATCGTCATAGCCCAAATGGATATTGCCGACAGGAACATATTAGCCACGTTTGGTTTTAATCTCTCAACAAATGGCCAAATGTGCCACAATTGTTGACACACAGACAGACGGATGGACGGAGACAGACAGCAAGACAGACAGACAGAGACACACCGTGACTGTATATGCACACACAGATGAGCTAAAATAAACGAAATCAAGGATTTCTTTTTTCACGAGAGAGTTGATACTTACCTCCCTAATACTTTTGATATTGCTAAATATTGGCTTTCACTCAATAAACACTCAGATTAAAACAGTTAGGTGCCCCTACTGGGCAGGGAGTCAGAGCGTAGTCTGGCGGATGCCAGCCCCACCACCGCACATGCGCAGACTAGCACTTCCTCTGACTAATTTATTGGCTGATACACATGCAACTACAAAGAGCCTGAAGACCGAGCCTCTGTGGGGTGGAGAGGCCAGGTCCGTATCTAGGGAGGTAAGTATCAACTCTCTCGTGAAAAAAGAAATCCTTGATTTCGTTTATTTCACATCAAGAGTATACTTACCTCCCTAATACTTTTGATATTGCCAGAATTCGACAGTGAATTCGGCGGGAGGGAGGCGAGGTCAAAAGACCAGCTCATCCCTATACGCTTTTCTGCGTTTAAGGCACTTAAACTTCTGAAACTGTATGAAAAAACAGTCAGGATTTGACTAACCATCGGATAACACCCCCGATGTATGAGAGATGACCGAATGTCATATGTGCTCCCCCCCCTCCTTCCTGGGAGGAAGAGTCGAATGACCTCAATGTCCTATACGCTCTCTACATACAAGTGCCATGTACTACAGGACAGACGAAAAAACTCCATTTTCGTATACTCTCAACAATGAACCACATAAATACACAAAACCATCATCATATTAAAAACGGGTAACGTGACAAGACAATCAACAATGGACAACACATACACAAGACTGACCTTGTTGAAATGGCTGCTGACATCCTCTTCCCATTGGTGAAGAACGATGCAGTCCCAAATTAGTGGTTGTTTCCATAGATTAATTGTGAAATATATAAGCAATGAGGAAACCCCATCAAAAACATATGCCTAGTTATTTTTTCAAAATCGACAAGGCGAGAGGATTAGAGGTGTCACGGAGATAATGGTCTGTAAAACTTGACTCACAGTGCCACTGAGCCACCGACATAATATCATCCACAGGGACCCCATTAAATAGGGCAGTGGATGTCACTACGCCGCGGACACTGTGAGCCTTGGCCACGTCAACCTGCTTCCCGGTGGCGGATTTATGGCAAAACTGAATGCATTCTACAATCCACCTGGAAATGGTGTCCTTAGAAGCCCTGCCATGGGGTTCAATATATGACAACCATAACGCTGACTGGTCGGTGCGCCACTCCGCCGTACGTTGTTTGTACCGGCGAAGCGCCCGGACAGGACACCATGCTTTAGAATTAGGATCATATCTAGTTAAAGCAGGTAAAACAATAGGTTGACCTGGATATTTCAACGACTGATTTTTAGCCAAGAAATTAATCCTAGGTAGCAGCTTAAGGCCTTCCCCTGAAACCACAAAACGGTCATCCTCGGCTGATAAGGCATGAATTTCACTCCTACGCCTAGCCGAGGCTGCAGCAATTAAAAACACAGTCTTCAGTGTTAATTGTTTCATAGAAATGGAACTAAGTGGTTCAAACGGCTTATCACCTAGTACTTGAAGCACTAGCGATAAACTCCAAGACGGAATCACAGGTGGATTCCTTGGTCTTAGATTGCCCATGCCTTTAATTAATACATTTAATGTATTTACTTCATCACTTCCCCTCTTAGCCAAGCAAGGAATAACAGACATTAAAGCTGACTTATAACCAGCAATAGAGTTAGGCTTGAGGCTATAGGCATCATAGAGGTGACAGAGGAAATAAACGAAATCTAGGATTTCTTTTTTCACGAGAGAGTTGATACTTACCTCCCTAATACTTTTGATATTGCTAAATATTGGCTTTCACTCAATAAACACTCAGATTTAAAACAGTTAGGTGCCCCTACTGGGCAGGGAGTCAGAGCGTAGTCTGGCGGATGCCAGCCCCACCACCGCGCATGCGCAGACTAGCACTTCCTCTGACTAGATTATTGGCTGACACACATGCAACTATTAAGAGCCTGAAGACCGAGCCTCTGTGGGGTGGAGAGGCCGGGTCCGTATCTAGGGAGGTAAGTATCAACTCTCTCGTGAAAAAAGAAATCCTAGATTTCGTTTATTTCACTTCAAGAGTATACTTACCTCCCTAATACTTTTGATATTGCCAGAATTCGAAAGTGAATCTGGCGGGAGGGAGGCGAGGTCAAAAGACCAGCTCATCCCTATACGCTTTTCTGCGTTTAAGGCACTTAAACTTCTGAAACTGTAAGAAAAAACAGTCAGGATTTGACTAACCATCGGATAACACCACCGATGTATGAGAGATGACCGAATGTCATATGCGCTCCCCCCCCTCCTTCCTGGGAGGAAGAGTCGACTGACCTCAATGTCCTATACGCTCTCTACGTACAAGTGCCATGTACTACAGGACAGAGACGAAAAAACTCCATTTTCGTAACTCTCAACAATGAACCACACAAATACACAAACCATCACCATATTAATAACGGGTAATCGTGACAATACAATCAACAACGGACAACACATGAACAAGACTGACCTTGTTGAAAACGGCTGCTGACATCATCTTCCCATTGGTAAAGACTGATGCAGGCCCAAAAAAGTGGGTGTTTCCATAAATTAATTGTGAAATATATAAGTAATGAGGAAAAACCTCCTCAAAAAATATAAACCGAGTTATTTTTTCAAAACCGACAAGGCGAGAGGATTAGAGGTGTCACGGAGATAATGGTCTGTAAAACTTGACTCACAGTGCCACTGAGCCACCGACATAATATCATCCACAGGGACCCCATTAAATAGGGCCGTGGATGTCACTACGCCGCGGACACTGTGAGCCTTGGCCACGTCAACCTGCTTCCCGGTGGCGGATTTATGGCAAAACTGAATGCATTCCACAATCCACCTGGAAATGGTGTCCTTAGAAGCCCTGCCATGGGGTTCAATATATGACAACCATAACGCTGACTGGTCGGTGCGCCACTCCGCCGTACGTTGTTTGTACCGGCGCAGCGCCCGGACGGGACACCATGGTTTAGAATTAGGATCATATCTAGTTAAAGCAGGCAAAATAATAGGTTGACCTGGATATTTCAACGACTGATTTTTAGCCAAGAAATTAATCCTAGGTAGCAGCTTAAGGCCTTCCCCTGAAACCACAAAACGGTCATCCTCGGCTGATAAGGCATGAATTTCACTCCTACGCCTCGCCGAGGCCGCAGCAATTAAAAACACAGTCTTCAGTGTTAATAGTTTCATAGAAATGGAACTAAGTGGTTCAAAAGGCTTATCACCTAGTACTTGAAGCACTAGCGATAAACTCCAAGACGGAATCACAGGTGGATTCCTTGGTCTTAGATTGCCCATGCCTTTAATTAATACATTTAATGTATTTACTTCATCACTTCCCCTCTTAGCCAAGCAAGGAATAACAGACATTAATGCTGACTTATAACCAGCAATAGAGTTAGGCTTGAGGCTATAGGCATCATAGAGGTGACAGAGGAAATCAGCTACTACTTGAATAGATGAATCCATTGGATCAATACATCTTTTTGAGCACCATTCTGCAAATCTGTTGATTTTATAATTATATGCTCTGGAGGTTGACCCCCTCCTGGCTTTGGCCATAAACATGGCTGCTTGCTCAGAAAAGCCCTCCTTAATTCTAGATTCCTTGACAACATCCACGCAGTCAATCTGAACATTGACGGATTGTTGTGAAGGGCCTTGCCCTGGAAGATAATATCGTCCATCAGAGGCAGAGGAACCGGATTGCAGACCAGAAGGTCCAGCAGATCCGTATACCATGATCGGCTTGGCCAATCCGGGGCGATCAGAAGCACTTGGCATTCCTCTTGTCTGATTTTCTGAAGAATTTTTGGAATCAGGATTGCTGGAGGGAATGCGTATGCATACATTCTCCCCCAGCTGATAGCTAACGCATCTGTTGCGAAAGCGCTTGGATCCGGAATCGGAGAGACGTACGTCGTCATCTTCGCATTCTTCTTCGTTGCGAACAAATCGATGTTGGGTTTCCCCCAATGGTCGAACAGACGATCCGCCACACATTGATTTAGTTGCCATTCCGTGGGTAAAACACTCATCCTTCGGCTCAATGAGTCTGCTAGCAGGTTTAACCTTCCCGGAATATGAACTGCTTTCAAGGTAATCTGGTGATCCAGACACCAACAAAGCAGTTTCCATGTCATCATACAGAGACTGGGCGACTTCGTTCCGCCCTGGCGGTTTATGTAAGTCACAACTGTTGAGTTGTCTGAACGAATAAGAACAATCTTGCCCTGAACTTTCTGTAAGAAATGTTCCAGGCCCAGGACTACTGCTCTTAGCTCCAGTAGATTTATATGTTCCTTTGACTGTTCCGGATTCCAAAGCCCTGATATCGTGTACTCTTCCAGGCAAGCTCCCCAGCCCTCCATCGATGCATCTGTATACACAGTCACCTGAGGGTGGGGAGGGGTTAGCAAAACCCCCGGCAAGAGATTCTCTGTATTCAACCACCATTGCAGGTGGTGAATGAGAGGCGCCAACACTGACACATTCGAGTCCAGCGAACCTGTACTCTGGGTCCATTGAGTCATGAGAAATAACTGGATCGGCCGCCTGCGTAAGGCGGCCTGAGGAATGACTGGTTCCAATGAAACCATCAACCCCAGCATTCTCAAGTAAACCCGTGCCAGGACATGACGACTGTCGCACACTGACTGAATTAACGAGATGAGTTTCTGAACTCTCTCCTGAGTAGGATAAACATATCCTGTCTCTAGATCGAAGAACATCCCCAGGTAAACAAACTTCTGGGATGGAGTCAGCTCTGATTTTGGGAAATTGATCATCCAGCCTAAGTCTGTGAGAGTTTTCAAAACAACCTCCAGATTGGCCGACAAACTTTCCCGGGTGTGCGCTTTCAACAGCCAGTCGTCTATGTACGTGTGGACTGCTATGCTTCTCCTGCGGAGGTATGCTGTGATCGCAAGAACCACACGGGTGAAAACCCGAGGAGCCGTGGAAATTCCGAAGGGTAATACCCTGAATTCCCACTGTCTGCCCTGGAATGCAAATCTCAGGAAGCGACAGAAACTCCCGTGGATGGGGATGTGGAAATAAGCGTCCTTCAAATCTATCGACGCCGTCCACATCCCCCTCTCCAACCCCGCCAACACCGAGCGCACCGTTTCCATCTTGAAACTGGGCGTCTCGATGAACTTGTTCAATGGCTTGAGGTTGAGAATCGGTCTCCACCCTCCGGTGCGTTTTGTTACTAAGAACAGGGTTGAATTGAAGCCCGGACACCTTTGTGCCGGCTGAATAGCTCCTTTTTGTACGAGGGAATTTATCTCCTCCTCGATACACAACCTTTGCTCTGGCTCTCTCGGAATGGGAGTCCAGACTGGCACTAGAGTCGCGACGGCGGGCCTGTCATCCACTCTGGATGATACCCGACGGAAAGCCATCGCAAGACTAAACGGTCCTGAGTTAACCGTTCCCACTCTTGCATGTGGTCGGCTAGCCGGCCTCCCACCGGTCCACCTAGGGACCGCGGTGGACACAAGGCATGCAAGAGCGGCACTGTCTCCGTTGCCATACACACCGGAGTGGTTCTTACCGCGGTAAGCGTCCTGTCAGGACCGATAACCACGCCCAGATCCTCGCGCGCCCCGCCCCGCCCCGCGCGCACCTCGGTGCGCGGGCGGCTGCCTGGCTGACGGCGCCTGAGGAACCTGCGCCCCCCTCGCTGCTGGCCGAATCGCACGCGGCCGAGGCCGACGCTGCGACGGTGGCTGGCCTCTGACTTGGCCAGCACCACCTCGAGCCTGCAGGGGACGATACGCAGGGGCCGCGGCGCGAACGTTAGCACGACGCAGCACTTCAAACTGCTCGCGCAGCGCCCTCTGGTTATTCACCAGGGTGACCGTCTCCTGGAGGTGGCGACATCCCTCACCTCCAAAAAGACCAGGACCCGTCATAGGCGTACGGAGTAGCCTATTGTACAGGTCCTGAGACGGGCACAGATTGTCCAGGGCAAACGTGCGTCTTGCCCGGACACTCCTGGTCACCGCCCGAGTCATACAGTCCAGCGCCAGGTTAATACCATCCTGGATGGCTGGCTGGACCGTGACCGGGCTTGGCTGGCGCGATGCGGATGCCGTTACTACCCCCTGTAACAGCTGGGAGACGTGGGACAGAGCGGCAATCGAAGCCCTCCCACTCCTCCGCATCACGCAACGCGGTATTCGCCGAACGCAACGCGTTCGAGCACAAGACCCCCGTGTCAGAATGGGAGCCTGGCCGCGCATCCTCACCCAAAGCCGCGCGGTCATCCACGCTGGGCTTGGGTACCACACCGTACCGCTGGTAATCCAGGGGCACGATGCGACAACGCCTGGCCACCTCGCGAGGGGCCTTCACGAGACGTCCACTCGAGTTAATGGACGTCTCCGCCGCCTTGAACATGTCAACGACATGCTCCGCCAGCGGCAGAGAAGGCATAGCGTTAGCAGTCGGTTTCCCAGCTAACCACGGCGTGTGAACACGCTGGCTAGTCGACTGCTCCACGGGCAGATCAGGCCTAACGCTCACCAACCACTGGCAAGCGTCATACCAATCCTCTTCCGTGGCTAACTGCGAGCGCTCTACAAGACGGGGGCCTTCGTCTTCCTCCTGAGCGCAAGCAGTAGAGCTTGACGGCGGGTACGCTGATACACCTGGCAAGCCAGGGAAAACATGCGGGCCTGACAGCCCCGGCATGAGAATATCACTGGTTTGACCAGGAGCAGGCACTGTGGCAGAGCGCGGGGTATATATAGCCCCACCACGGGCCCGGCCAGCACCAGCAACACCCTCGGCAAGCCGAGGTATGCGGTACCGCTGGCCATCAGCAGCGCCCTGGGCCACCACCTGAGCCGCGGACTCTACTCCAGGGTGAGTAAAACCGTGGAATAAGCCGCCTGTATTCCCCGCGAGGGGTGCACAAACGTCTTCATCCATGTCCACGTCGTCAGACGGCGACCATAGCAGGTAATCCTCATTACCCTGGTCAGAAAGATTAGACCCCGGGTCAGCAAAGAGAGCTAACCCGGGCTGACCAGGAACGGTGCCATAGGAGGTACTGGCCACCGCGGCGTGCGGATACCCCTGGACTGATAAGCAGCCCGCGGGTTCCAGCGACAACCGTCCACGGTCCCCTATCGGCGCGGCAATAAGCCTGCTGCCAGGGTCGTGGAACGCCCCCTCTAATGGGGCCACCTCTGAATCTTCAAACAACGGAAGCGTACTAAGGAAAACCGATCCAGAGGCGGGGATTACCTGCTCCGAAGCCGATGATGAGGACAGTAAAGGATTTGGTCCAGGAAGCATGCCACGAAGCAACCCTGGAACCAAATCCTTTATTGTCCTCTTCATCTCTCCCAACATCTCGGTCCGGAAGGCCTCCATATCCACCGCGGACGAGACCTTCCCCTTACCGTTCCTACTTACAACCTCTCGTTTCCGCTTCTTCTTCTTCTCCTCCTCTACCACCTTGTCCGTCGCCTGTAAGCAGCACAAGAATTCGGACATTAACTCGCCCCCCCAGTGCTTACATATGTCACAATTAACTAAGGGACCACAAGGGCTACATTGATAGCACAGATGAGGCCAGAACTTTTCATGAAGAAAACGACCACAGGACGCGCAACCCGGTCCCTGAAACAGGGCAAAGGACAAGGAGTATGAGCAACTAGTTAAGCTTAGAAACTCAATCCAACTCAAAGAGAAGGAAAATGATCATAAAGATCAAAATACATCAGAAACCAGCATAGCGCTTGAATTGCTGATAAATACATAGCCAGGCTGATTATGACGTCATTAATCCCGTGACAGGAAAAAATTCGATCCCAACAAAACATCCAAGTGCAAGGACGAATTGTATGCTGAATGGATAAGTCGACTACACAACCATCAGATACATATAGATAACTCTTTTCTGGCAAAAACGTTAATTATCTCCCTTTGTTTGTTTACAATAATTAACATCACCACATTATCAATAACTAGATACCTGACACTTTGTATAGACAAACCATCCAACGTGACGAACCGGAGAACTCCACCATCTGCACGCCTCTTAACTCTCTCCACCTCATGGGGAAGGAATTGGATCAAGAGGGCAAAGTGAGAAGACCTTTATACTAGGCCTCCAACTCACTGGACATAATTTTTCATTTGGTTAGATAACCTAACAGTGTTAGTAGGAAATGGAACCATGGTGGAGAGAAAACTAACTCTCTGCTGCTGTGATGTCACCACCTAGCGTCATACAGACCTGTGGACATAAACAGAAAGAGAAATTAGCCCTAGGTAGCACCGAGTTGACATAAACCAACTAACCAAGGCGCTTATCACGGTAAACGCGAGTCCCGGAAACACAATACACCGGGAAGAAAACTCGCTAATTTTACTAGAAGTCACCTGATTTAAAGGTCCTAAGTCCTCCTGTGGCGAAGTGTTCCCTCCTGCCATCCAAATCAGATACTATCACTCCAAAATAACACCAATTGAACAGTTTAAGAGTAAGAAAAGCTTATGTTTCAAAAAGACATGTGTGTTCTCTTTGCCAATAATCTAGCAAAGAGGAAGCGCTAGTCTGCGCATGCGCGGTGGTGGGGCTGGCATCTGCCAGACTACGCTCTGACTCCCTGCCCAGTAGGGGCACCTAACTGTTTTAAATCTGAGTGTTTATTGAGTGAAAGCCAATATTTAGCAATATCAAAAGTATTAGGGAGGTAAGTATACTCTTGAAGTGAAATCAGCTACTACCTGAATAGATGAATCCATTGGATCAATACATCTTTTTGAGCACCATTCTGCAAATCTGTTGATTTTATAATTATATGCTCTGGAGGTTGACCCCCTCCTGGCTTTGGCCATAAACATGGCTGCTTGCTCAGAAAAGCCCTCCTTAATTCTAGATTCCTTGACAACATCCACGCAGTCAATCTGAACATTGACGGATTGTTGTGAAGGGCCTTGCCCTGGAAGATAATATCGTCCATCAGAGGCAGAGGAACCGGATTGCAGACCAGAAGGTCCAGCAGATCCGTATACCATGATCGGCTTGGCCAATCCGGGGCGATCAGAAGCACTTGGCATTCCTCTTGTCTGATTTTCTGAAGAATTTTTGGAATCAGGATTTCTGGAGGGAATGCGTATGCATACATTCTCCCCCAGCTGATAGCTAACGCATCTGTTGCGAAAGCGCTTGGATCCGGAATCGGAGAGACGTACGTCGTCATCTTCGCATTCTTCTTCGTTGCGAACAAATCGATGTTGGGTTTCCCCCAATGGTCGAACAGACGATCCGCCACACATTGATTTAGTTGCCATTCCGTGGGTAAAACACTCATCCTTCGGCTCAATGAGTCTGCTAGCAGATTTAACCTTCCCGGAATATGAACTGCTTTCAAGGTAATCTGGTGATCCAGGCACCAACAAAGCAGTCTCCATGTCATCATACAGAGACTGGGCGACTTCGTTCCGCCCTGGCAGTTTATGTAAGTCACAACTGTTGAGTTGTCTGAACGAATAAGAACAATCTTGCCCTGAACTTTCTGTAAGAAATGTTCCAGGCCCAGGACTACTGCTCTTAGCTCCAGTAGATTTATATGTTCCTTTGACTGTTCCAGATTCCAAAGCCCTGATATCGTGGATTCTTCCAGGCAAGCTCCCCAGCCCTCCATCGATGCATCTGTATACAGAGTCACCTGAGGGTGGGGAGGGGTTAGCATAACCCCCACCAAGAGATTCTCTGTGTCCAACCACCATTGCAGGTGATGAATCAGAGGCGCCAACACTGACACATTCGAGTCCAGCGAACCTGTACTCTGGGTCCATTGTGTCATGAGAAATAACTGGATCGGCCGCCTGCGTAAGGCGGCCTGAGGAATGACTGGTTCCAATGAAACCATCAACCCCAGCATTCTCAAGTAAACCCGTGCCAGGACATGACGACTGTCGCACACTGACTGAATTAATGAGATGAGTTTCTGAACTCTCTCCTGAGTAGGATAAACATATCCTGTCTCTAGATCGAAGAACATCCCCAGGTAAACAAACTTCTGGGATGGAGTCAGCTCTGATTTTGGGAAATTGATCATCCAGCCTAAGTCTGTGAGAGTTTTCAAAACAATCTCCAGACTGCCCGATAAACTTTCCCTGGTGTGTGCTTTCAACAGCCAGTCGTCTATGTACGTGTGGACTGCTATGCTTCTCCTGCGGAGGTATGCGGTGATCGCAAGAACCACACGGGTGAAAACCCGAGGAGCCGTGGAAATTCCGAAGGGTAGCACCCTGAATTCCCACTGTCTGCCCTGGAATGCAAATCTCAGGAAGCGACGGAAACTCCTGTGTATGGCGATGTGGAAATAAGCGTCCTTCAAATCTATCGACGCTGTCCACATTCCCCTCTCTAACCCCGCCAACACCGAGCGCACAGTCTCCATCTTGAAACTGGGCGTCTCTATGAACTTGTTCAATGGCTTGAGGTTGAGAATTGGTCTCCACCCTCCGGTGTTCTTTGTTACTAAGAACAGGGTTGAATAGAAGCCCGGACACCTCTGTGCCGGCTGAATAGCTCCTTTTTGTATGAGGGAATTCATTTCCTCCTCGATACACAACCTTTGATCTGGATCTCTCGGATTTGGAGTCCAGATCGGCACTAGAGACAGTCGCGATGGCGGGCCTGTCATCCAATCGGGATGATACCCGACTGAAAGCCATCGCAAGACTAAACGGTCCTGAGTTAACCGTTCCCACTCTTGCATGTGGTCGGCTAGCCGGCCTCCCACCGGTCCACCTAGGGATAGAGGTGGACATAAGGAGTGCAAGAGCGGCACTGTCTCCTTTGCCAGAAACACCGGCGTGGTTCTCACCGCGGTAACCGTCCCATCAGGAACGATTACCCCGCCCAGATCCTCGCGCGCCACGACCAGCACCGCGCGCACCTCGGTGCGCGGGCGGCTGCCTGGCTGACTGCGCCTGAGGAGCCTGCGCCCCCCTCGCTGCTTGCCGAATCGCACGCGGCCGAGGCCGACGCTGCGATGGTGGTTGGCCTCTGACCTGGCCACTACCACCTCGAGCCTGCAGGGGACGATACGCAGGGGGTGCGGCGCGAACGTTGGCACGACGAAGCACCTCAAACTGCTCGCGCAGCGCCCTCTGGTTATTGACCAGAGTAACCGTCTCCTGGAGGTGCCTACATCCCTCACCTCCAAAGAGACCAGGACCTGTCATAGGCGTACGTAGTAGCCTATTGTAGAGGTCCTGGGACGGGCACAGATTATCCAAGGCAAAAGTGCGCCTTGCCCGGACACTCCTGGTCACCGCCCCGCGTCATACAGTCCAGAGCCAGGTTAATACCATCCTGGATGGCTCGCTGGACTGTGACCGGACTTGGCTGGCGCGATGCGGATGCTGTTACTACCCCTTGTAACAGCTGGGAGACGTGGGACAGAGCGGCAATCGAAGCCCTCCCACTCTCCTCCGCATCACGCAACGCGGTATTTGCTGAACGCAACGCGTTCGAACACAAGACTCCCGTGTCAGAACGGGAGCCTGGCCGCGCATCCTCACCCAAAGCCGCGCGGTCATCCACGCTCGGCTTAGGTACCACACCGTACCGCTGGTAGTCCAGGGGCACGATGCGGCAACGCCTGGCCACCTCGCGCGGGGCCTTAGCGAGACGTCCACTTGACTTAATGGACGTCTCCGCCGCCTCGAACATGTCAACGACATGCTCTGCCAGCGGCAGAGAAGGCATAGCGTTAGCAGTAGGCTTACCAGCTAACCACGGCCTGTGATCACGCTGGCTAGCCGACTGCTCCATGGGCAGATCTGGTCTAACACTCACCAACCACTGGCAAGCGTCAGACCAATCCTCCTCCGTGGCTAGCTGCGAGCGCTCTACAAGACGGGGGCCTTCGTCTTCCTCCTGAGCGCAAGCAACAGAGCTTGACGGCGGATACGCTGATATCCCTGGCAAGCCAGGGAGAGCATGCGGGCCTGACAATACCGCATGCTAATCTCACTGGCTTGACCAGGAGCAGGCGCCGTGGTAGAGCGCGGGGCATATACCGCCCCACCACGGCCCCGGCCAGCACCAGCGACACTCTCGGCAAGCCGAGGTATGCGGTAACGCTGGCCTTCAGCGCCCAGGGCCACAGTCTGAACCGTGGATTCTACCCCTGGGAGAGTAGAACCGTGGAATAAGGCGCCTGTATTCCCCGCGAGGGGTGCACAGACGTCATAATCCATGGCCACGTCCTCAGACGGAGACCCCAACAGGTAATCCTCATCCTCCTGGCCAGACAGATTAGACTCCGGGTCAGCAAAGAGAGCTAACCCTGGACTGGCCAGGGAAGGTGCCATACGAGGTACTGGCACCCGCGGTGTGCGGATACCCCTGGACTGATAAGCAGCCCGCGGGTTCCAGCGACAACCGTCCACGGTCCCTATTGGGCGCGGCAATAAGCCTGCTGCCAGGGTCGTGGAATGCCCCCTCTAATGGGGCCACCTCTGAATCTTCAAACAACGGAAGCGTACTAAGGAACGGTGATTCAGAGGTGGGGATTACCTGCTCCGAAGCAGATGATGAGGCCAACAAAGGATTTGGTCCAGGAAGCTTGCCACGAAGCAACTCTGGAACCAAATCCTTTATTGTCCTCCTCATCTCTCCCAACATCTCGGTCCGGAAGGCCTCCATGTCCACCGCGGACGAGGCCTTCCTCTTACCCTTCTTACTTACAACCTCTTTTTTCAGCTTCTTCTTCTCCTCCTCCACCACCTTGTCCTTCGCCTGCAAGCACAAGAATTCGGACATTAGCTCGCCCCCCCAGTGCTTACTTGTCTCGCAATTAAGCAAGGGACCACAGGGGCTACACTGAAAACAGAGATGAGGACCAAACTTGTCCCTCAAAAATCGTCCACAGGACGCACAACCAGGTCTCTGAAAAAGGCCAAAGGACGAGGAGTATGAGCAATCTAGTTAAGCTTAGAAACTCACCAACTCAAGAGAAGGAAATGATCATAAAGATCATAATTTATCAGAAAACCAGCTTCGGACAACTTTAATTGTTAATAAAGAGCAAGGCTGATTATGACGTCATTAATCCTATGACAGGAAAAAATCGATCCCCAACAAACATCCCAGTGCAAGGACGAATTGTATCTCTAACCAGAACATGTGCAGAATGGACATTTCGACTACACAACCATCAGATATATACTGATAACAATGGCAAATACTGTTAATTATCTCCCTTTCTCTAAATAATTAACATCACCTCATATCAATAATTAGATACCTGACACCTTGTCTAGACAAACCATCCAACCTGATGAACTGCAGCACTCCACCAACTGAACGCCTCTTAACTCTCTCCACCTCTAGGGGAAGGAATTGGATCAAGAGGGCAAAGTGAGAAGACCTTTATAATAGGCCTCCAACTCACTGGACATAGAATTTTTGGTTAGATAACCTAACAGTATTAGTAGGAAATGGAACCATGGTGGAGAGACACAAACCCTCTGCTGATGTGATGTCCATTATATTTCTTCACACAGACCTGTGGACATAAACACAAAGAGAGATTAGTCTTATATAGCACCTAGTTGAAATAAACCAACTAAACAAGGCGCTTATCACGTTTAGCGCGAGTCCCGGAAACACATTACAACGGGACAAAAATCGCTAATTTTACTAGAAGTCACCTGATTTAAAGGTCCTGGGCCCTCCTCTGGCGAAGTCACTCTTCCTGCCATCTTTATCAGGGATAAACACTTCTTAACTTTCACAAAAACACTTAGAATTGAGCCACGAAAAGCACTAGCACAAAAGCATGTGTAGACTCTCTGCCAATAAATTAGCAAAGAGGAAGTGCTAGTCTGCGCATGCGCGGTGGTGGGGCTGGCATCCGCCAGACTACGCTCTGACTCCCTGCCCAGTAGGGGCACCTAACTGTTTTAATCTGAGTGTTTATTGAGTGAAAGCCAATATTTAGCAATATCAAAAGTATTAGGGAGGTAAGTATACTCTTGATGTGAAAATAATGGACAACATATCCCAACATATTGTATCTTGCTATTCAGCCATTATCAGTAGAAAATACCTTCTTGTCGTCACTATTATTGAAATGTGCAGAATCTGGGAATGTAAACAATAAATTGTATCAATTCAATGTTAATAAATAACAGAATCCTTTACCTGCACCGTAAAGATGTGTTTACACTTAACACAGATGTAGTCTTTCTCATACTCCAACACCTTCACAAGACCTGTTCTGATCACTGTACCTGCAGGACAAAAATGGTGGATACTTACTTAATACTACCTAAGTTAGAATAGCGTAATTACTAACTACAAGTAAATAATTTTACCAGTACTTAAACACAAGTATAGATGACATTGCCTTGTCAATATTGAAGGTCATGTGCAGTATGAGTGACTTCCCACAGCTACTCTAATAATGGATTCAAGGGTGCAGAATCATGGGTCAGACGCTGACACTTCTGCCCGCCACATACCCGTCATCATTGATGTTGCAGCCGCAATGGTCATTTAGGTGTATCACAACTAGAGCCAGATTGGAAGCTAGTGGTTTATGGGGCCATAACTTCGCAAGGTTGTAGTAGTTGGTCGTTCAATCAATCTTGAGATCTCGCCCAATCATCATTGTCACAGGCTCGCTTCCGAGATTACTGGTCACATGTCAAACTCAGGTTTGGATTTTGTATACAAGCTGGTTGTTCTGTACGGTACATATACATGAGATAGGGCTTACAATGACACTCAGGATCTCAGGCCTTGTTCTGTTGCGGGCTTTAAATGTGTGCTGCTAAAATCTTTACTTCGCTTTGTTTCTCTGGCAGAAATCAGACGGACACTTTCTTCTAAAATTTCCCTACTAGTAAGCTCCTAGATTCTGAATGGCCTTATCTTTGGCTACCCACTCATATTTCACTTACCATAACTCGGGCGCCAGTATTATTCGTATGAGAATATGTTCTTTCTAATAGAACTTTCCCACATTAGTATATTTTGGGGAAATATCTTCCCAGAATGTATTGCGCGTACCAACTCTAGCTGGCTGGCCGACGAGCAAACGGCATTACTTTACTATTTGAATCAGTTATAACACACTTCAAACAGTTTATATAAAGAACTAGTCTCATAATATTATTGAACACATACATCACTGGAAAGCTAAGACAATTTTCTATACATTTCTGTATTCGTTTTTATAGTTTTGTAAAAATTAATACAATACAATAATAATGCATTAATGTTTAGGCAATTGAATGCACTTTCCAATAATGTATGATATAAATAATATAGTGATTTTAGTCTATCATAGGAACGGTTCAAATTGCAGTATATTTTAGTGCAATAGTAACTTAATGCGGGTCAGCTGCTTGCTGGTGGTGTTACTAGCCAGCAGTTCTGCTCTGAGCATTGATTTAGGGGAATCCTGGTGTAATTACGTCAATGTGGGAAAGGTGTACTGCGGGATATCCTAATCCTACTATCCTGAAAATATTTGAGAATCCATGTTGGCTGCTGGAAAAATTGACCAATCAAATTTCTGTATCAGGTCTCTGAAGGCTACCACTCTAGGGTCATTTTGGCCTACAGTCATTCTTTTTGGTCCAAATGTGATTAGAAGTCATAGAGGTAAACCCTTTAATGCTTAAGTCAGCCAAAATCGCCCTCTGCAGTGGTCATGAGGAATGTCCATTTGCAGGCCAGAGAAGACTATTTTTTAACATTTGAATCCAATGGTAAATTTTCAAAAATAGTCCTCTTTTTGCCTGCAAATGGACATTTAATAAACAAGTATTCTGATTTCTTGACCAAATTTGACCATTAAAGAGTTAATATACTTTAAAGTAGCGCTTAACCAATTTCCTGGAAGTTTTTGGAAAATCCTAGATGTCCACCAGAAAAATTGATCTCTCACATTTCTCTAGAAATTTAAATTTTATTAAAAGCTGTCAAGAGGTAATGAAACATATTTTAACAATTTCCTGGATGTTACCGGAATATCAAAGATGGCCGCTTAGAAATTTACCAATCAAATTTCTGTATAAGTTTTCTGAAGCCTAGCACAATAGGGTCCAGACAAATTTTGCTAAAAAGTTAACGAGGCATAGCGTTTTAACGCAAAAGTTGACAATGCCAGACTGGAAACAGCAGCTCCACACTATGGAGCCTATAGGCATTAACCAGGCATGATAATGGCCACCACTTTTCTGACACACACTCACCAGAAGCTGGTCAGTCAGGATGTAGTTAGTAAACAATGTCAGATGATAGACAAACAGATGATGGATGGTCACCATGGCATAATTTAGACTGTAAAAGTTTATGGGGAAATCTCAGTAAGTGATGGTTGTGATCCAGTGGTAGGCAGTGTGAATTTAGTCAGATGCAGGTATTGAATGTGGTTGGCCTGGAGAAATAAGATCATGGGTGGGCGGAGTTAAGCGTTGTGGTCATCTAATTTATGAGCATTAACTATGACTTCACTTAATAAGTACAATAAATAGCGGTGCATGCTTTTGCATTGCAGAGCACAAACCTGTAATTGACAAGAAACTACCCAGATCTGATGTCTTCGGTACAGTAGTTCGACTGAGCTCAGGACAGACAGGCAGTGCTGTGATGCGAGCGTGAACATGGCGCTTCAAAGTCTGGAACAGAATGTACAATGAATGTATGTACGCAGAGCTTGGAACCAATCAAGAGCCACCACTGACTAGCCATTAAGGAAACTATGCTAGTAGCAAGTTTATTCCTGATAGCCTAAGCGATTATGTTCTAGCCCTACTTTGACATATTAGGAAATAACTTTTAGGCCAATAAAAATAATATGTCTGGTTCCAGTCACCAGACCGACCATCCCTAGCCATTTCTCCATTCAGGCTATTAGAATAAATCTGGAAGAAACATGTAACTTCTTTAGAAAAGATATTATTTTTGTGTTGTAATAAGATTAGAAACGCTTGCAGATTGGCTAAAACCAACTTTTTTCTTGCCAATAGATATATTTTAAGATACATATGTACACCAAGAAAAACAAAATTACAAATTTTTTGTAATAAAATGGTTATTACCTAACTATATGTACCTATCTTATTTTTCCAAGCTACACCAAGAATCACACGCTTTTAAATCATCCTTAGCCTGTATACTATCAATATGAGGGTGTATCATTCAGTTGACTCTCGCATAATGTGTAATTTTGACAGGAATTCTGATACAAGGGTGTTTCTCAACACAAGTTTCAAAATTGCATCAGTCTCATTCATCTACCAAACTCCTCCTGAATAAAATGGCTTCTTTGTTCAGTGTGTAATAACTATTATTCGTTAACGTCAAAATGTGAACTGTCACAATACCACCTTGTTGGGTAATCCATAAATAATACCACTAGCACGATTTCTGATAAATTTCAACTAGCATTGGGCTAGCCTTAATTTCAAACAATGCATACAAAAATCCATTTTTAGCTATGCCATGCCTATGTCTAGCTAAGCTCCACCCACTTTTTACATGTGTTGAATCAATTTATACTTTGAATCCAAAATTCTCAGAATCCCAATTTCAAAACAAGAGGCCCAAGGGCCTTAACGCTCACCTGAACTATTAGCATTTGAAGCATTACCATATGAACAGACATAATACTTTAAATTCAGCAGTAACATGATATAAATACAAAATTGGGAATTCAGCACAATCACTATTTAGTCGGAAATTAATGATGAATGATGACTACACAATCAGATTGAACCTTAGATTCCATCCAGTCAATAAAAAAAGTGAATATAGCCATCAGACACAAAATTTGATTCGTCCATGACAACAATGTTTTATCAAGGACCAAGTTCTCTTGTGCAAACTTTAATCACCCATAGTTATCGATGAAATTAAACCTAATGAGTTTCAGCCTGATATGTACAGCAGTTTCTGAGATGTCATTTTGGAGAACAAGATAACTACTGGAACCAGTGGTAAATGAGTTTTACATGATTTCCAGCCATTGTTTTTTAAATTGAAGATGTCCGGTGAACAAATTGACCAATCAATCCAGCCGAGTTTGCTTGAAATCGTTCAAGCGATTAATGAGTAGCATTTTAATTGATTTCCCGACATTTTTTGAAAATCCAAGATGGCCGCTGGAAGAACTGACCCATCAAAATTCTGTATATAAGTTCTGAAACCTACTAGCCTAGTATCCTTCTAGCCAAGTCTGGTTGAAATTACCCAAGCAGTTAATGAGGAGGAGCGTTTTAAATGATTTCCTGCCATGTTTCGGAAAATTCAAGGCAGCCAAAAAAATTGATCAATCAAAATTCTGTATACAAGGTCAGAAGCATACCACTCTAGGGTCCTTCCAACCGAGTTTGGTTGAAATCAGCCAACCGGTTACTCAGGAGTAGGCTTTTAAATGATTTCCAGAAATTTTTAGAAAAAACAAGATGGCCACCAGAAAAATTGACCAATCAGAATTCTCGTTAGAAGTGTTGAAGCCTACCAGCATAGAATTAGTCCAACCAAGTTTCGCTGAAGTCGAGCCATTTATATTGGAGCAGTAACGTCTTAAACGATTTCGGAAAAGTTTCGGAAAATCCAAGATGGCCACCGAAAACAATTCACCAATCACAATTCTGTATACAAGTTCTGAAACCATGCCATTTCTTGGTAAATTTAAGATGGCTGCCAAAAAATTGACTAATCAAAATTCTGTATATAAGTTCTGAAGCATACCACTCATATACTTGAGTGACACATCGGTTGCCTCCATTAACATGCATACTTCAACCTAATTGCAATTTATACAAGCAATAAAATATTTATACCGCAATATTGAAACAACTTAGACCAAAACAATTCAACACTGTATCTCAATTTTGAAGTTCAAAATAATGTTGAATATTTTTAACCCTATTTCAATGGCAGAGCGGCTGGATTTTTTCAATCATGTGAATGATAGCAATCGTTTTTTCTGTTAAATAAGATTAAAGATGATCATAAATCATATTTTATATTTGGTGTGTGAAGATGATAGCTTTACAGGCACACATTCACTCACAATCACAGAAAACATGAGTACAAATATTTTTGCATTGATCTTCAAGCAATATAATATTACTCTGTATAACACAACTAACCGTGAACTAAACGAAATCTAGGATTTCTTTTTTCACGAGAGAGTTGATACTTACCTCCCTAATACTTTTGATATTGCTAAATATTGGCTTTCACTCAATAAACACTCAGATTAAAACAGTTAGGTGCCCCTACTGGGCAGGGAGTCAAAGCGTAGTCTGGCGGATGCCAGCCCCACCACCGCGCATGCGCAGACTAGCACTTCCTCTGACTAGATTATTGGCTGACACACATGCAACTATTAAGAGCCTGAAGACCGAGCCTCTGTGGGGTGGAGAGGCCGGGTCCGTATCTAGGGAGGTAAGTATCAACTCTCGTGAAAAAAGAAATCCTAGATTTCGTTTATTTCACTTCAAGAGTATACTTACCTCCCTAATACTTTTGATATTGCCAGAATTCGAAAGTGAATCTGGCGGGAGGGAGGCGAGGTCAAAAGACCAGCTCATCCCTATACGCTTTTCTGCGTTTAAGGCACTTAAACTTCTGAAACTGTTCCTCCGGGTGTGCACCGAACATCTTGATGGATCAACGATGACCTCTCTCCGCGACTTCAGGTCCGGCATGATGAGAATGACCAGGAACTAAAACATGTGGGCTCTAGACAATGAATCCTACATGTAGAGCGAGAGCACCAACAGGTCCAGGCCACAGCTAACCAGCATCTAGAATTAACATTGCAACGAGGTGCCTCGGATTGCGTAGCTATAGCAGTCTTGGTTCAGAAAGGAGGGGTGGTCCAGGAGGTTGGGGAGCTAGATGACTTCAAACTTGTGGTGGCTGGGACCAATGTTCTTGGTGAGGTGCGCGATCTGGCTGATTGCTGTCTCTATCGACAGAAAACGAAGTCATATGCCCTACTCCGCGTAACCAGTGGCCACGAGAATCTTGAGTCAGCACTCGAAGGTCAGTGCTACCTCGGAGAAAGGGACATCCCGCCTAACCATGGCAACCAGCTCAGTTTTCGGATTGGGAACCTGTTCGGAGAGCGAGGGGGCACTCACCCGGTCAGAGTAATGGTGCTGTACTTTGAGTATACAAAGGTTAGTGTATCACACACCACTGGTATTCAGCTTGAACGCGCATAGAGCATAACTCCAGCAGCTGTCCAAGCTAACACCACTGCTACAGCAGCCACTACTACTATGGCCTCGCCGTCTTCTGACCTCCTGATGCCTCATAATCGAGTCGGCTCGGAGAGCTTTACAGCCTTGTAGTACTCATCGAGACTCTCATCGGCCTCGTGGATGTTCTGGGTGGCTTGAGCCTTTTGTTGCCGTCGGCATGCCTCCCTTTGGTGCATATGCTCAAGTGCCTTGCTGTACTCAAACTTCTCCTTAGACAGCTTCTCCATCACCTCGTTATGACGTTTTCTCTCTACCTTCGCCGCCTTATGGTCAGCGAAGCTGAGAACCCGGTTCGCCAACGCAAACACGCCTGCATTCAAGATTGCAGATGCCATGCTTATACAGGCAATTTAAATTCACCATATAGTCAGCTGGAACTACAAGCAATGTATGAACCGGAAGCTTTCGAGGATCCAGTTGAGGACTACGATGAGGACTATGATGAGGAGGACTATGATGATGAAGAGGAGGACAATGATGAGGATACCTATGATGAGGACGCCTATGATGAGGACTATGATGGTGATGATGTAGAGCCAGAATCATGCCGGCTAATCCACCGAGCCAAGGGCTCTCTTGGCCCACTAGCAGCAGTTGGGGCCCTGATTGCTCTGTTCAAGATGAAGGCTGGCGAGACGGTCCGCAAAATCGCCAACAATGCTCTCCATGGAGTTGAGAAGATCTCTGAGGCTATTCCAGCCATCGATTCGGGGGCATGCAAATTCTTTAGCGTTGCCGGTTCATGGCTCCCGTATGTTGCGATAGTCGCAACATAGCACTCGCAGTCATATGGGCTGCCGAACATTTAAGACGTGCTATATAGGATGGCTTCTCTGCATGACGTCGTCAAGTCCCTTAATTGGCAAGCCTTTGTCGATAACCTTCCTTTCAGTGACAGCACCAGTGCTTCAGAGATTAGACAACAGTGTTCACAGGTATTCGAAGAGGTGTTCAGTCGTGGGGACCGCTGTCGGATGAATAACGGTCATCTGTTCGTCTGTCTCGAGTTTGCCTGACCTGTACAGGAGAGGAAAGGAGTCGACGTCAGCGATGAAGTCCGAGAGTTCATCCGCGATCTCTTGAAAACCTCTATTACTGGCCCGGCGGCTATTATCGGGAGCCTCACCAGCTGCTCGAGGCTGCATGTCGCAAGGGTCATAGATTCACCTTGGAGATGGTTAGCCAGTGGCTCACCAGGCAGGCGATGTGGCAGATCTACAGACCTCGTCCATGGCACATTCGGTATGCACACTTCGATGAACCTGTCCCGAACAGAGTCCATCAGGCTGATGTGCTGTTCCTTCCACATGATCGGGTCTGTTCCAGAGGAACATGCAAGACCTACAAGTACGCCCTCACCATCGTCTATGTCGCCAGTAGATACAAGGCGGCAGTGCCTCTCACAGATAAGTCTGCAGATCAAACGGTTGCCAGGTTCCAGAGTATCTATGAGGACCCGCAAAATCCCCTCCAGTGGCCAGAGTTGCTGCAACTGGATGAGGGTAAGGAGTTTAGAGGTGAAAATGCGGCCCTCATGCGGAAACATGGTGTGGAGATTAGATGAGGCCAGGTGGGACATCACCGTGCCAGGCTATCGTCGAGCGGTGGACCAGACACTGGCAGAGAGGCTGTTCCCACATCAGTATGCTCAGGCGATGGCTGCCGTCATCCCGACTGGCAGTCGTTCCAGAGTATGGGTCAGAGGCTTACCCGTTGTGGTGGAGAGATACAATGCTGAGGTTACGACTATGCTCTGTTCAAGAGCTGTGCTCGGAGGACAGACTTCCATCTGATTCCCTGGTTCAGTATTTTCAGATTGGCGAGTTGGGAGGGTGGACATGGTGGGCGACTGACCCCAACTGGTGGATAGATGTACACAAGATTGACAGGTATGTGGATACGGCTGGAGACCCTACGCTGTACTATCTGGCATGCCAGCACGGAGTGCGGAGCAGTCCAAGGCGGCTGTTTGTACGAGATGAGCTCCAGCTTATCCCTACAGACACCTAGCTACCTCCACCAGGAGTGCTTACGTAGAGTAGCCATCCTCCAGATGGTGTCCACACCGAACCCTGACTGTTGGTTGATGTCACATGATGTTCATACGCTACCCAGCAGCTCTTCAACATCCATAGGACTGATGGCATCCTTGGAACCATAAGCCAGGGTGTGAATACCATTGGGAGCGATCAATTGCTTTGTGTCTGAGGGGCTGAGGCTTGTTTTGGTCTGGTGGACCCCGTAGAGGTGGTGACCCACACTTTGCAGCATGTTCATACCATGGTGGAAGACCTTTCGCTCGAAGAGGCATTCCTTGTACTGCTCATGGAGAATCTGTCTAACCACAGCCCTGCGCGCACCCTTTGCCTTCTTGACTTCCTGCTCATCCGACAGCTTGATGGAGTACATCTTCAGGTGCAGGCCAACAAACTCCCGGCACACTCATCCTCCATCTTGCCCAAGACCTTCTTGTTGGCAGTACTGTGTAGCGGGTGTGTTACTGGGTAGTCGCTTGTGTCATAGAGGTCACTCCTCACAGCCATATCAGCATAGACATCCTCAGTCTGGATCTCCAACAGGAAACTGTCTGTGTCAGTGTACAGGAGCTCACAGTGGGCACCATATAGTCACTTCAGCTTGTTGTAGTAGAAGTCATACATGAGGTGCTTCGAGAGGTCCAGGATGGACATTCCCACATAGACAGGGCGGTTCAGCAGCAGGCTCGTCTTGTACATGTGGAGAGCAGCTAGATCATCATCGAGCACCTTCACCCGGGGGAGAAGTTGGGATTGGCTATTAGGCGACGCAGCTTGTCCTCCTCGGATGACTACACTAGCTTGACATCCACTCGCTTGCGCAAGTTCTCCATGGTCTTACCGAAGACAGCGTTATTCATCAGCTTGTAGAGATCCTTCTCAAAGTCGCTGTTGGCCTTCTTACGGAGCTCTGTGTTGAGTCGGATGTAAGGCTCCATCCACGGCGATTGATTGAAGCGTAGATCCCTGTACACCTTCTTCAACCTCATACCCAGGCTGGGGTAGAGCTTCAGGTTGCAGTAGCGTAGGACATAGCGCTCTTTGTCTCTCAGGTTAGGAACCAGTGTTTCTGCTGCCATCTCTGCTATCGACTCGCCCAATGCACACTGATACTCTGAGAGCCATCTCCCTTCCCCTTCATTCATTCAGGCGCCAGCGGGTAGGCATTGTGCATGTCATGCAGCTCTTGTGGGTACTCAAGGCGAACCCCTAGGATGCAGCCCTTTTCATCATCATCGGGATGTTGTGTGATCTCTTTAACATCAATGTCCTCCACCCACTCAAACCCACCCACCCCCAGTCGGTAGGTATTGGCTCATTGCCCAGCCATAGAGATTGTTAGCATCCAGATATATGATGTGGCTTGTCGGCTGTTGTGGATTATAGCCAGCTATGTATGGGTTGTTTGCCTTAGCATAGCATTTGCTGACCATTGATACACCATCCCCGAGTCCTTTCTCTATGAAGAGATACATGTCATAGCCAGTGAGGAGCTCCAGCTCCACACCTGTCTTCCCTAGAAGTGCATCCCAGCTCAACCCCAGGCTTGTGTAATAGTGTGCTGGGTCCAGACAATACTGCTGGAGACATGTGATGCGGAAGTTGTCCAAGACATCTGCAAGGAGCAGAGTGTCAGACCGCAGATAGAGGTCATGATAGTCTCCCATGGTCTGGCAGCCGAACTGGGCCCAGACAGCATGTGTGTGGTTGTAGTCGCTGTCAGATATTCCCTCAACAGAGAGTTTACTGTAGAAAGCAGCTTGAGGTGGGAGAGAGGTCTCATTGAAACTGTGCCACCCATCCATGTGCTCATAAGGGTATACACCCTTGCGGAGCAGCTCATACTTGGCAGTGCTAGGTTCAGACTGCTTTGTACGAGGGAACGTTGTGGAACTGGCGACCAGCTTGGGAGGAACTGGACCGAGTCGATGAACCACAGCCGATGGAGGTCTTAGGGCTGAGGCGCAGCTTTAGATTACACACAATGTGTGCTGCTCCCCGGTAGAGACCAGTGATGTGGCAGTGATCTCTGACACTGTCCCCATCTAATGGTCTGTCGCACACATGGCAACAGACTGCAGTTTTATGAGCTTGCCAGTCCTCTCTAGTCATCTCCATCGGCCTAGGGTGGGCGAGCACGGATGTTAACTTCTCTTTCCATGCCAATAGATCCAGGAAGTGTTTAGCTGCATCTTCTCCTCGATACAGCACTGGTGGTTCACTGACACCATCACAGCGGACCACAATGTATGAGAACCCACAGATCTCATGGTGTTGCGTTTTCTGTGTGCTGCCCTGAGCCGGATTTGCCTCTGGCCTCTCAATCTTGGTTGTTCGGGCTTCAAAGTCAGCATAAAATTTTCCGGAAAATTGTCTTTTTGGAAAGTTTTCCGACTCACAACACTAGGCATAGATCATGAATGGCACCTTGAGTTGCTTGTGGTAGTTGGTGAACTGTAGGATCATCCTGTCCTCTGTAGGCATTCTTATGCGCATTGGTCTGCCACTGATGCCGCAGCACTCCGGTTTGTGCTAGATGAGGTCTTCACGAGAATAACAGTGCAGACACCGCTCGCAGAAGTGCTTTCTCCCTTTATACTGACTCTGATCATTGAGCAGATGATTCAGGTCCTTGTCGCCCTTCTCAATAAGCAGTAGATTTGTCCTTGGAAAGACGGGATCAGCCTCACACAGATGCAGTGGGTAGACACCCTTGTCATGCCCGAATACATTAATGGCCAGGCCATTCTGCCGCTCAACACGCTTAAGCTGGTGGAGAAGGGTTGGAGAGTCTACAGCACTGAAGTCAAGGGTGTCCCAGTGCCCTAGATACTTCGATGTCCGCTGGGGATTACTGTCTGCAGGATAATCAGCAGACAAGAGACCAGCAAAGACAGTGGTCATCATCTTTGTTCTGGACATTAACCAGGGCACGTTTTCGCTTAATCGAATCGGGGAAATCGATGTAGGACCCACCATGTAGTGGTTGATATGTGGCGATGTTGAGGTACAATGCATCAACCTGGTCGACTGCCCAGCCAGACCCCTCGGGTGTAGTTCTCAAGGCCTTGCAACACCTTGGCTTTGGTCTCCTTCACAGCCTCGCTAATATCGCTTGCCTTCAGGATGGCATGCTGCTTAGACCAGAACAGGGGATCTGTGGTGACCTCTGTCCCGTCATTCTTCTAATTGTGGTGGGTGATCTTGAGAGCAAGGCAGAACTTCACCCCCCTTCAGATTGAGGACCTCTTCCACCAACTTTCTCTCGATTTTGTCCAGGTTTTTATCCAGGAAAGCTGCTGGATCTTTTTCCCCCATGTCCAGAAAGTTCCCATCCCTGCAGATAGTTCTGGATTGCATGTGGTTCCCTCACAAATCCTGGGGTATGTCCCTCATTTCCTGGAATAAAGCATCAAGAAAACTGTCGAATCTCTTCATCTGTGAACTTGGGTGGGGTTTCTAGCTCTGGGTGGGGGGGCTTCTCGGGAGTGGTTGGTAGCTTCCTACATGGGGCTGGGGTTGGCTTCTCGGGAGTGGTTGGTAGCTTCCTGCATGGGGCTGGGGTTGGCTTCTCGGGAAGGAGAGCTGCCAGGTTCTCGGCAAAAGTGGTACGGCTAATAAGCCCCTGCACCAACATTCTCGCCATACTTCATCAATGCCCATAGCAGATATTTTACCTATACAGTTGCGTTTCTCTAATAGGGGGATTTTGATGGTATCACATGCTGATGGGGGGGGGGGGGGGGTGTGTATCTGTCAGCCTGTTTGCAAAACAAGTTGTCCAGAGTGCTCTACTATCTGGCAATACTGTTTACATTTACTAATAATACATAGCAAGATTTGAACCAGCGATTTTTAAGTGTAATTCGACATATAAACGAATGCATTAATAAAATATGACCTAGATTTAGCTGATAACCTGTTATGCGTTATCTATGATATGAAACTATCTAGGTCTATATCTTTTGTAACAGTATTGTCGTTTGTAGGTGTTTTATGACAATAGTATTAATTTAGTGTGTGTAATTTTGTATGTGATTGGGAGTATTATTTCAGTTTACATTTACTAATAATACATAGCGAGATTTGAACCGGCAATTTTTAAGTGTAATTCGACGTATAACGAATAATGAATTAGCCATCTCGGCCATGCATACATTATTCACGTCACAGAGCAGAGGGAATATATGCCTACAGATTGCCATCAGTAACGCCTGTAAGCATACATGTTTATAAACTGTTGTCAATAATTTCAAAATGTAGTTATCAGTGCGTTGCTGTAGACTGGTGTCAATAATTTCAAAATGTAGTTATCAGGGCGTTATCAGTCCGATTGATCTGTTTGCTATTATTGCACAACAATTCATAAAGGATAAATGTAATTATTTGTGGGCTAGTTATCGGTTCCCCATTGGCTCAATTCATAACGGCACCAAAATATAAAGAAAAAAACCATGGTTCAAATCTCTCAAAAGACCTCAGCTAGATGGTACCCAGTTCGGGAAAAAAAATGTACGCACTAGTGTAGGGGTACAATGACAGAAATAGTGTAGGGGTACAATGACAGAAAAAAAATAGGTAGGAGCAATGGGAACCACATAAAAAAAACCGCAGAAAAGAGAGAAGAGAGGCTGGCATGTTATAGTTGGTTGTTTTTGGGGGGGGGGGGTTTAATTATTTTTTTTGCTGCAACGTTATCACGCCTCTGTCTGTATGTAATGTGTGGTTGATCACAGGTGATTGGTATACCACTAAGGATGTCTCTCTCTAAATGGGTGTTCGAACGAGCTGCTGCAGCATTATCATGCCTCTGTTTGGACAGCCCACCTCCCTCCTGTAGCCGCTGATCCGCGGCTCCCACTACCATCTGTTCTGAAAGCCTGTTATGTCCCAGTTATTAGCCGCAGACCTACTGATAACTGGCATATTACATCTAACAGATAACAACAGTGAGATAGTGTTTTAAGCGTTAGCTATGTTGTGTGCTTAGGCGCATCGCATATTTTCTCGGGACACAATCCCAAGTTGGAATGTGTGGAATGTATGTGCATAATTACTGTTGTGACAGCCCACGTCCCCTCCTGTAGCCGCGGTTCGTGGATCAGCGGCTCCCACCATGTTCTGTTCTAGCAACCCTAAATGTTCTACTAATGATGCAAATTCTGTAAGCTGGATTTCAAAGAGTTAACTATAAAATGGAAACTAAGCAGAGATAAAAACAGAATTTTCATTTTAGTTTTCTGTATCTCAAAAGTCTACTTGAGCATAACATTCTAGAACAGACGATTAAAATTAAATTGCTGTACCAAGTGATCCTTCCTCTGTGCAGTTTCTAATATGCCTCGTTGGACATGCACCAAAGCATGGTCAAATAGCGGCAAGATGACTGACGGTCTGGACAGAAGAACATCGCATATCATCATACTAATCTCAAACAGACTGAGAGCACTGTAATACAATCAACAGCGTTATACAAACAAACAAATCAAGCAAGCAATAGAGGGATCCATTTCTAGCTATGTCTCGCCCATCTCTAGCTAAGCTCCGCCCACTTTGTATGTGCATAGGTATCAATTTTAACACCTTGGACCATGTAGTCCCAGAATCTCAATTTCAAGCTAGCCAGTAACTACAGTACAGCTCATAAATAAGTTAGAATGTTTCCAAAGAAAAAAACAAGAGATGATCTGTTGAATATTTTGGACTTAATTTTATTGGAAGCCAATCAAATTAAGTCCAAAATCTTCAAACGGTTTTATTTTGTTTTGGAAACATGTTATGTTTTTCTAGGCTGTACTGTACACAGAATTAGAGATAAGCTGTTTAATATTTTGAAAATGTTTATTAAATTGAAAATTCAACAAAGAGGCAAAGACCTAGAATTCATACATATTGGTGACTGACATTTCGACTTCATTACAAACTTATGTAACTTTGATTGTGACGTAAGCTAACAAATGACCTACTTTGACTGTGATGTCAGATAACTGAGTGACAGTTTGGATCCCTCCATTACATTCATTGTCATCAATATTTTCATTAATCAATCGGGAACAAATATACTTTACCGTAAATGTTATAAGAACCATTAAACGTATGTAACACGTTTGATACACATCACACATATAGCCTACAATACATCCATAGTCACACACATCAAATTTCCTGGCCATCCATTTAGTTTAAGTCTTGGAAGTGAGGACTCAATAGGGAATGGTCCTTTCCAGTTTATCCATCCATCATATGATGTCATATGATGTCATAATCAACAAAGCGACGTGTAGGATGATGTCATAATTAATTATGGCATAAATGACTCGATTTTGTCGATCTTTAACGATTAAAAGTCCAACACATTGTACGAATTGTATGTCTTTACCATTTAAGAAACATTCTGTTGAACATTTTGAAACTAATTTGACTGGGTCAATCAAATTAGTTTCAAAATAGTCAACAGCTTACCTGCATAGTTTTCTGGAAATTGATAGCATAGAGTTCAGGGATCGATCAATCCCAACACGGGTGAAGCATGGGTGAAGCTTAGCTAGAGATGGGTGGGGCATAGCTAACACTGGAAAGGTCCATTCACCACATTGAATCGTGAAGAGCACATGTAGGTCATGTTGCCCTTTTAATACACTACACAAATTTATTCTACAATGCACATATAAATGAAGACTATGACAACACTAAGTGTTGAAGTCTCTTCAAACTATATATATATATATATATATATATATATATATATATATATATATATATATATATATATATATATATATATATATATATATATATATATATATATATATATATACAGGCTGCACAAGAAAGTTCCACGTGATGTTCAGTGAACCATGAAAATTAGATCACACTGACCTATTTTTATACACCACACTAAATACCTTCAGTCTAAAATGCACCCGTACCAAATCTGGTTCCTGTATAAATCTCACGATGCCAGGACAAGTATTTTCTATGTTTCTCTGTTCAGTGAGCAGTGACAATTAGCCTGGTCTACATTTGATACACAACACATCAGCCTAAGATGCATCTAAACATCAAGTTTTGTTATTTCATACGAAAAGCTCAATATCACACTCAACCTCTCTTCTCTGTCTTCACTCCAACATGCTCAAACTAAAACCCTGGACTACGCCCTTTTAACCCTTTACAGGTTAAGTCGTTCAAAGCCGCGCTCTGCAATGGTCTCGAAGAATGTTCATTTACAGGTTAAAAGAAGACTATTTCTGAGAATTTACCACTGGAATGACTAGCTCGATAATCGAGCCAGTCATTCCAGTGATAAATTTCCAAAAATAGTCTTCTCTTGGCCTGCAAATGGACATTTAATAAGCAAATATTTTGATTTTCTTTACAGGATTTGACCATTAAAGGGTTAAATGTGTCTTGTTTATTTGCTTACTTAACAGTGATTGAATAATGGTCCTCTTCATCATCCTGCTCCATTAGGTACAGGATGTCTGTTTTGTGATATGCATCAATGTATGCCACAAAAATATCTGCAAATATAAAGAGAAAAGCGTGAATGAACTCCCGGTGGGCTTGCACGATTATTCAATTTTTTAATCGCAATCATTTTAGACAAGAGACTCAGGGGACCTGTATCGCTCACCTGGAACATAGACATTTCAACTAAAGATAGGGACCAAATTTCAACAAGAGCTCCGCAAACAGCGCATAATACCCCGCCATGATGACAAACCAATGAATGAGAGCTATCAGAAATATTTATTTCTTCCTCAGACCCAGATCACTCATCCTTAGGAAGTGTCAAAGCAATCCGTTAAACGGTCAAGTACGTATCGTCCGGAAACCTATTTTCAAGATGGCCACCGGACTGGTGGCCATATTGGATTTCGGATTATCGTAAATTTCGATAAGTTTCTTCACCAGACATATTCCAATCACCCTATGATGTGATCCGATAAATGGTAACGGCGATATCATCCAGAAACCAACTTTTAAGATGGCAGCCCATGGCGGCCGGCCATCTTGGAGTTTGGAACATTGTCAATTTCAATAGGTTTCTTTTCCAGACATAGTCCAAACACCCTATGTAGTTTCAAAGTGAACCGATAAACAGGAACAGAGTTATCATCTGGAAACCAATTTTCAAGATGGTGGCTGGTGGCCATCTTGGATTTCCGATCATTGACAATTTTGATATGTTTCTTCTCCAGACCTAGTCCAACCACTCTACGAAGTTTCAAAGCAATCCGATACGGTAACGGAGTTATTATCCGGAAACCAATTTTCAAGACAGCCGCCAGTGGCTGGCGGCAATCTTGGATTTCTGATCATTGTCGATTTCAATAGGTTTCTTCCTCAGAGCTAGTTCAACCACCCTATGAAGTTTCAAAGTGATCCGATAAATGGTTAGGGAATTATCATCAGGAAACTAATTTTCAAGATACCCACATATGGCCATCTTGGACATAGGATCATTGTTAATTTTGACATGTTTTTTCCCCAGACCTAGTCCAAACACTCTATGAAGTTTCAAAGCGATCCAATAAACGGTAACGGCGTTATCATCTGTAAAACAATTTTTAAGATGGATGCCGGTGGCTGGCGGCCATCTTGGATTTCGGATCATCGTCGATTTCGATAGGTTTCTCCCCCAGACCTAGTCCAACCATGCTATGGAGTTTCAATGCGATCCGACAAACAGTAACTGAGCTATCATCTGGAAACCAGTTTTCAAGATAGCCGCCAGCGGCTGGCGGAAAACCACTCTGCCGCCTGCCCGCCCGACCACCAACCAGGACAGTGCGATTACATAATAAGCCACCAAATTTTTTGGAGGGGTATAAACAGAACAAGGATACATCCTACCATATTTGGTTGTAATCTGAAAATTTCACATTGATTTACTATGAGTGATTTGGTAGGAAAACAATCCAAGATTGCCACCAACCCATTTATCTGACAGTTTCGAAAATGGCGAATCTGAAATCAGCATACCAAAAAAACTAGCACAAAATCCATCAAATAAAAAATTCCAATCTGACTCCCAAAATGCTGAAAATTGATCGATGGTGGCGACATTTCTTTATGTATAAACTTAAATATCCCTTAGTCCCTAATCTCCCAAATTTTGGCCTCATCCATTCATCCATTCTGGAAGAAGTTTCAGGAAGGTTTCATGAAAATTAGATCATTCCAGATGGCCGCCAAAGCATTTCACCAATTAAGTTCTCTTGAACAAACTTGTTTTAGCTGTTGGCCTAGATGAGGTTTCGTATTTTTAAATCATTCCAGAAAGTGGTTTCGGAGAAGATTTTTAAAGCCATTTCAAAGAATCGCCCAAAATCCAAGATGGCCACCAGCCAAATTAGCCGATTAGCTTCATTTGAACAAACTTGGTTGACAATTCCATAAGCATACCTCCTGCCAAATATAATTGAAATCGGCTCAGAGTTTCTCGAGAAGATATTTTTAATTTCCTATTTCTTTAGTATGGGAGTTTTTAACGAGAAAAACATCAAGATCGACAGCAAACCATTTATATTAGCACATTTGAAATCAGATAAACAAAAACCTATACATAAAAACAACTTTGGCTGCAAAATCAATCATATAAACAAAAGGCCCAAAGTTTTTGCCAGAATTGCACTAAAGATGCATCATACTAGATATTTTTAAATTTCCAATGGCTTTACTATGGGAGTTTTAATTTGGGGGAAAAAATCCAAGATGGCTACCGATCCATTTAAATCCAACAATTTTCACAGTAGAAAATTTGAAATCATACCACAAAAGACAAACAAAACCAATTTCGGATTCAAAATCCATCAAATACAAAAATCTCAATCTAGCCGCCAATATGATGAAATCTGACTGGTCGATACCGGCTATGTATTTTAAAATATTGCTTTAAACAAATTAGAATGGCCCTTCCATAACCATACATCCCAAATATTGGTCCAATCCCTTCAGAACTTTTCATGAAAATTATGTCATCCATGATGGCCATTGAATCATTTGGTTCCCACCAACAAAATTGCATCCGCTCTTGCCCAGATGATATTTGATGAGTTTCAAATCAATACCCAAGTGGCTTCGAAGAAAGATGTTTTTTAAAATCAGACAAAATACAAAATGGCCACCAGCCAAATTGGCCAATCGGCTTCGTAAGTGAACAAAATTGGATCTCTATGCAAAAAGGATGATTCCCGCCAAAATGCCAAATATAATTAAAATCGGCCTAGTGATTCTCAAGAACAAGACATTTTAATTTCTTATTGCTTTAGTCATGTTAGCATAGGAGTTTTTGGTGGGAAAATGATTTAAGAAAGCCGCCAGACTGTTTATACAACATTTTTGAAAGCAGCAAATTTGAAATTAGGATACCCAAAAACACATATAAAACCAATTACATCTTCAAAATCCATCAAATAAAAGAATCCAGTATGGCGGCAATGTTCTTTACTTATAAATTTCCCTTGACCAAACTTTATTGGTCCATTAGTCCCTGTCCCATATCAAATCTCCCAAATGATGTTTCGTGAGTTTTGAATCGATCCCCCACACAGTTTCTGAAGATTTTTAAGACATCTCTAAAAATCAGCCAAAATCCAAGATTACGACCAGACAAATTGGCCGATCGACTTCCTTTGAACAAAGTTGGATCCCTATTCCCTAAGGATGCTTCCTGCCAAATACAATTGAAATCGGCCCAGTGTTTCGCTAGAAGACATTAGAAGCCTTAGTATGGGAGTTTTTGGCGGAAAAAAGATCCAAGATGGCCACCAAACCATTCATCTGACAGTTTCGAAAGTGGAAATTTGAAATCACCATACCCAAAAACCTATAGAAAATCGGCTTCAAAACCCATCAAACAAAAAGAATCCAATATGGCCGCCAAACATGCTACATTTTGATTGGTCCATGGCAGCCATGTTTTTTTACCTATCAGCTTCACTTGAACAAACTTTAATGGCCCTCAGTCCCTAATCATATCTCCCAAATTTCGGCCCGATCCATTCAGCGATTCTGGAAGTCGTTTTCGCGAAAACCAGTGACCGCTGAACCATTTGGCCAATCAAGCTCTCTCAAACAAACTTGGTTCAGCTCTTCGCCTAGATGATATTTTATGAATTTTGAATTAATCCCCATGCGGTTTCGGAGATTTTAGATGTTTCTAAAAATTGGCCAAAATCCAAGATAGCCATCGGCCAAAGTAGCTGATCGGCATTCTTTGAACTAATTTGGATCCCTATATCCTTAGGATGCTTGCTGCTAGTGCCAAACATAATTGAAACAATTCCAGGTCTTGAGAAGTTGCTTAAAGAAAATGTTGACTGACAGACGCTGAAAGAGGTTGGCCGATGGATGGACGCCATGGCATAAGCTCACTTTGCCATTCTGACCAGGTGAGCTAACAAGAGGCACAAGGGGCCTGTATCGCTCACCTGGAATTGTTGACACAATCGAACAAAACTAGGTGACTACTGGAAAAATTTACCAATCAAATTTCTGTGAAGAAGGTTTAACCAAATTTTATTAAAATTGGCTCAGTGGTTAATAAGTAGTCTTTTTTATGATTTTCTCAGAAATTTTCAGAAAATACAAGATGACAGCCAAATACGCTAAATTTTAATTGATTCATGGAGGAATTTTTTTACATATCAACTTTCCATCGGTAAATTTTAATGGCGTTTCGGCCCTAATCATATCTACCAAATTTCGGCCAGAACCGTTCAGCAGTTCTGGAGTTAGTTTCGTGAAAACTAGGTCATCTAAGATGACCGCTGAACCATTTGGCAAATCAAGTTCCCTTGAACAAACTTGGGTCAGCCCTTGCTCTAGATCATATTGCATCGATCCCCTAAGCGGTTTTGGAGAAGATTTTAAAAGATGTTTCTAAAAGTCAGCCAAAATCCATGAGGCTGTCGGCCAAAGTGGCCGATCGTCTTCCTTTGAACAAACTTGTATCCCTATGCCCTAAGGATGCTTCCTGTCTAATATAGTTGAAATCAGCCCAGTGGTTCTCGAGAAGGCATTTTAAATTTCCCATTGCTTTAGTATGGGAGTTTTTGGCGGGAAACAGAACCAAGATGGATGAAAATTTGAAAATGGCAAATTTGAAATCAGAATACACAGGAGGCCCCTCCTGTATCGCTCTAAATACCTTCACCAAGCGTCTAACTTGTACTCATACCATGTTATTACATCTTAGATGAAGCTACTTCCATTGAACAAACTTTAATGGCCCTTAATCCCTAATCATATCTGCCAAATTTCGGCCCGATCCATTCAGCGGTTCTGGAGAAGTTGTTTTCATGCAAACTAGGTCATCCAAGATGGCCACCACATTATTTGGTCAATCAAGTTCCCATGAACAAAGTTCGTTCAGCTGTGGCCCTAGATGATGATTCACGAGTCTTGAGGATGCCAAAAACCATATATGGCCAAGCATTTTTGGAGATTTTTAAAGAAGTTTCTAAAAATTAGCCAAAAATCCAAGAAGGCTTTGTTTGAACAAACTTGGATCTATATGCCCTAAGGATGATTCCTGCCCTAGATATAATTGGAATCAGCCCAGTGGCTCTCGAGAAGACATTTTATATTTCTCATTGCTTTACCAAACCGTTTATCCATTCGCTTTGAAAGGCAAATTTGAGATCAGCATCTGAATCACATGCTAGCTACTGCTTTCTTTCATAATTTTCTAAGAATTCATCTTGAATTCTCTGTTTCAACACACCACCCAACCACCCACCCCGATGCAGCTTTATTAGTCATGCAAATGAGGCAGATGTTACTTCAATCGAAAAGTTATGTCATCATCCGCCTCTCTTCCAGAGCAGACAATTGCATACTTAACTGGATACTTGTCTCTATTTTGCCTTTTCTAATAAAAGACTTCATGCATATTAAGGAGACCTTCAATAGCTATCCTCAATTTCTGCACTGAATTCCTTGTCACTTGGGGACAATTGACAGACCTCATCCATACAGATAAATCAGTTGAGCAGACAATTAATCATTAATGTAGTCCTTGACCTCTTGTTGTGTATCAGACAATATACAATATGCATTGGGACTGTTTCACATCTTCAGACCCTCAAGCATATGACATGTAAGAGATAGATTCTCACAATATTATATGACACGTACATACATCTAAGTATATGCGTATTGAGTAATATGACATGCTTCTGTCATATGATCAGTTTCCTCAAAGTACCAAAGCTAATAGTAAATGCATTACAGGGTTTGAAATAACCATTTGCCCGATTGCCTGGGACAACCTAAATTTCAAGTGGGCAACTATACGTTTGCTATTGTCGGTACATCGGGCAACCATGAGAAATAGAGAATTAATTAGTAATAATTAATTCAGTTTGCATTCCAGGATGTTTGCATTGCGCGATAGCCTCATAATGTCCTTCAAACATGTAAAATCGGCCCGGAAATGTCAAAATTTGTTCTCTAAAACCGTGACAGATGTGATTGAGAATAAAATCTCAAACGGGTACCTGTCTATATATGTATTTGGAACTCCAGCCCCAATCATCGCACTAAAATACGTCCACTCACATAGCTACGCTGTTCGAGGCCGCACTTGCAGACAAACGGGTACCTGTCTATATATGTATTTGGAACGCCAGCCCCAATCATCGTACTAAAATACGTCCACTCACATAGCTACGCTGTTCGAGGCCGCACTTGCAGACCTGTGATTTCTCGCTATGTGAAGTAACATTACGCTAGTGGGTTGGAGGTAGCCAATCAGATTTCTGCCTACTTCATGCGATACGTGAGAGATCATCCGGTGACCTAATTTATAATCACAAAAACAACGGTGATCGCGATGCTGTTGATCTGGAAAGAGACATTTGCAAAAGTTTGCAATAGTTTTGCTCTAAACAAGTTATCTGAGGAAGAGAAAATGTGTAGATTGGTTTTCGGTAACAAAAACCGCTAGTTTGGTTTATGCACATGTGTAAATTTGTCTACTTCCTGATTTCCTATCGAGCAATCTCATTGGCGCAAGTTGACTGACCCCAGTTCATTAATATGTATGAAGCTTCGTGAACTTAGCACAAACATCAAAGGCGTGCAAGCACGGTACTCGATACGAGAACATGTGGGAGGGCAAGGATCGTGCAATAGGACAATGGCCTCGATGAGCTCACCACTCCATCAGCGAGATAAATGAAAATGTTGGATAGTGTTTTCAACTGTACAATTCCAAGGCTGAATATTGCTGAGCACACGTAAATAGCTGTTTACTAGTTGTAGTGACGACCGTAGCCATCATGTATGGGCTGATCTTCAGTCCGGTCAGTACACTATCAAAATCACGCCAAATAATAAAAATCAATTTCGAGTCCAAACTATGCTCAATCGAGTACTCGTTTTATTCGTGAGATAAAGGGGATTTCCCTGTGAATCTTTATTGGAATTTGACAAATTGTAAAATTTACTAATGCACTTCCCTCCCAATTTAAGCCATTTGCGTCCCTAAAACAGTGCTAAATGACGAAAATAGAATGTTTTGAGATGACTTTCTAACTAATACTATCATTATTAGTCATTTCACGGCTTTAACCTTTTAATGACTGAATTTTTTCAAAAGATTAAAATATTTACGTATTAAATGTCCATTTGCAAGCCAAGAGAAGGCTACTTTTGGAAATTTACCACTGAAATGAATCGAGCCAGTCATTCCAGTGGTAAATTTCCAAATGTAGTCTTCTCTTTGGCTTGTAAATGGGCATTCCTCAACACCACGACAGAGGCCGGTTCTGGCCGGCTTCATCGTGAAAGGGTCGAAACTTAACTGATCCAACTGATCGAAATGGCTAGAATTTAGACAAGATGGTGGATCGCATTTTGCAATTATTCCCTAGAGGGGGTAATTGAATTGACGCTATTGACAGATGTCTAGGGCTACAGTAAAACGCTCGCCTGCTTCAATAACTGTGAAATAATAGTAAAATCTGTCCTTTACAAATTCAGACACTATAATGAGTTTACTTCGCTTTGGTTGACTTCAGTCTAGTTTCTGAATAATTCTAACTTCTGAGTATCTCTTGAGCCTAGTCTATAATTTGCAGTGCACACATTGACCTTTTCAACAACAAATCTCTGAAAGAGTAAACTCTTTGCAATGAATCATCTATCAAATATTTTGCAAGTAATATGACTGGAAAGCATTGCTGCCTTCGGCAGATATGACATCCAGTCAGATTAACTTCAAAATATTCAATAGAAATAGCATATGTTATAGTACTATACATTGCAAAGAATCTCTTTTTTCAGTCATTTGTTATTGAGAGGGTTAAAAAATATTAATTCTCCAAAGTTAATGCAGCATTGCTGTTTCTGATTAATCATGATGTCGTTTCTTGATACATTACCGTTAACATGTTAAAAAATAATACTCAAGACATTTTCTTTGTCATTTTTATTAGCATATTATTTAAGGGCAACCGTGATCTGTGGCGGGCAACCTGAAAATGGGTGAAATGGCTTTAAAGGTTGCCCTGGGGGCAACTAGATTTTTTCATTTATTTCTACCCCAGGGGACGTATTCACGAAGACGGCTTAACTAGAGCGTAAGCCCCCAAAGTGGCGTAAGTTGGTATTCATGAAGAGCATAACTTATGCCCATCCATAAAATCGGACATAACTTATGCCATCGAATTACAAGGCGTAAGTCATTTTAAATTTTCCTACTATTTACGGTAACAGAATACTACAATTATATAAAAGTTGTAATAACATAAAAATTACATGTTTTTGCAGCACATCTTTTTTGTAATGACATTTTATTAATGGAATGATTATACGCTACCTAGTTTCTCAAACTCAATATAGAACATCCGAATGAATATTATTTATTTATTTATTTAAATTTTGATTTGACTGTAGGCATATTCAGTATTCCGTGTTGTAGAAGATGGCCACAAATTTTGACAGCTGTTGACGCGTACGGTACTACGTCAATAAGCGGCTTATGTGACCAACGAATTCTGGCCTACATGTATTACAGCGACACATTTATTTACACCATTCTTCATGAATACAGCGTAACTATGAGGCGTAACTCTAGGGCGTAAGCTATGCAAGGCATAAGTTACACCCTCTTAGTGAATACAGCCCTGTAATATCCGTAAATCAATTTGTAGTGCTCAGCTTCCTTAGAGTGAGACAAAATCGATTTTTAAAAGAAAGTAATTCCTGACTGTGTCTCTCTGTTGGCATATCACAATCCTCACTGATAAGCTTTTTATATTTGCATCCTGCGCATGTGCAACTTATATTAAAATCTTTCGCTAAGAAGGATTTATGGTCTTCACTGAGCACTAGAACTTTTTCCACAAGTCTGATGCAGGGTCTTGAATTGTGGGTCATCTTGAATTATTATGAGCTGTTTGGTACAGTGAGAAATCTAACACCTACACCTTTAGATAGCTTTGGAATACTGCTCCTTGGTTACCTATCTTTCACACATTTAACACTCTTTTCTAGGGACTGTGTGTTTTTGAATGATTTGGTATTAGGTGGTCACTGGCAATGTATTAATTAGCTAAGCTGCCATATAATCTTCTGCAGTGTTGTACTCATAAAAAGTGGTGTACTATTATTAAAACCATCTACTGACAAAAAATCCAATTCCGTCTGTAACTACCATCCGTAACACAAAGACTTTGGACTCATGATACTAGCCAGGGAATAATTCCCGAGATTAAATTTATGATACATTAGCTAGCATTTAATTATAAGTAGATAGTATCTTACTGGGGCATTGTCTTCATTGATGGTTATGCAGTGTAATATTTTGATACTGTCCACATGTTTGTCACCGCATGTCCTCTATAATACTGTTCATATCATTCCAACCACGATGACTTTGAAAATTTGTAATTAACCAGGAATGTTTTATAATGTCCACATGTAAACGGGTGGTATTGAAAGCAAATTGATTATAGGAATAAAACTACTACAGTGTGGCAAAAATATTTTGTTGCATTTCGTCCGTAATATTTAAACAAGAATTCTGCGGAATTAAATGTCTCGCCTGTCTCCTGTTTGCTACAGTGGCATTTACCTTTGACCTTCTGACCTCCATGTTATCATACTGCTTCCTAACATTGGTAACAATGTAGTCAAGTTTAATAGTTCCCATAGGATTAACCAGTATGGAAATATAAATGATTTGCTGAATGGAAAAACTTACGGTTGAAAAAGCAGAGGTCAAATTAGAATGGCATTAACCTTTGACCTGGTGACCTCCATGTCACCATCCTGTATCCTCTTGGCAATAAGCAATAATGTACCCAAGTTGTGTTGCGTTAGGGTTAAGCAATCCTGAAATATAACATGATAAGATTTTCTACGCCTACAAACTTAACATTGAGAAATAAAGCTTTGTAGAGGTCAGAATGACCATGACCTTCGACCTCGTTACTTCAGTGTCAGTATGCTGCTTCCTAACATTATAGGCAACAATGTATCCAAGTTTAGTTCCAATAAGATTAACCAATTAACGCCGTCGCTGCAAAAGTGACACATGTCTCGCTTTCTGCTTTGCGGGCAAGACACAAATAGGTTGGATTATGTAAACAGGGTTCTGCCCACACTGGTCGGCTTTAGCCACCACTCAACAATTTTAACCAGCACTAAAGACTAAACCATCTTTTTTAACCACCACTTTTCACATATTTTGTTGAAATTAAGCTTTATTTCAAGGGACTTTGTAAAATTTCCGTAAAAATGTCCGGCACTAATTTCATCCTGGGCAGAACCCTGTGTAAATTAGCCAAAATATTAGAAATTGGTCTCAGAAAATGGTTTTCCCATCGTCTTAAATATTACAGATATATGATTATAAATTAATATTCAAATCATTTTGTTAGGAAAGCATTTATTTTTAGATGGTATGGTCGACAGGTTTTTGATTTGATCCAGCTGTTGCTGCCAGTGGTCACAGCAATACTGAATATTAGCTTCAAGTCAAATTCGTCTTAATATGTCAAACACTTTTCCAATTCCTGCTCAATTGTTTCACATCGAGAGTCTGAGAGATTGATGGTTTAAAGGATTAATTTTCCATGAAACAGTCACTCCATGACTTATAAAACACAGATTTTTCAGATACAGTACAGCAAAAAATAATTTTATGATAACATTAAAGTCCCAGTGCTGTAACTTAGCATTTTGAGGTGAATTCCATCAGGGCATGCTATGATGCTAACAATTAAAACTGAGTGCCCTCATTGAAATTAGTATACCCACATTATATTGCTAATTTGCAGACACAGAAAAAGTAGCATTCCTATGAGGGCAGGTGACTGAGGAGATCTATATGCCCTTTTTTAAATTTTTACATGCATTTACATGAAAGCATATGCACTGTGTCTCTATTGGCACTAGTCCGAAGATGGCCTGAGAAGTCGCTACGCTTCTCAGTCCGAAATCGCTAAATTCGCTACTGTGGTGCGTATTCCCAGTCAGATTTACAGGGGCCGATAGCGATCGACTAAGCTCACTTACGTCTCGAAAACTGTATAACTAGAATATCATCGAAAAAACATTTAGAAAGGTTTTATTCAATCAACTTACAAAAATATGCAATCATTTCATGGCAAATAAATCGGTGAAGCAATGATGTTTAGTTATGAAAATGGATGGCAAATGGCCGGTTGGAGAATTTACGGAATTGGGCTACCTGGATTCCGTGTTTGAGGACTGAGAGATTGGTGATTGTAACGAGCTACATTTGAGTCATAAAGCAAAGATCATTATTTGACTACCTTTTCACGTCTGAATCATGGTTGGCAAAGCTGAGAATGCTTGAGTTCTCCTACGACTTCATGGATCGGTATACATGTGTCTTTGTTTGTCTGCAGATGAATACTGATTCTGTATACATCACCATAGCCAGAAAGTTTTGATGATGGTATACATTCAGAGATACGCAGTGGTCCCCTACAGCTATAAAGCATGTAAGCCAGACTGTCTAGCTAAGTACAACTGGTCTGGGAAGATACCAGGGCTGTTCAAGGTCGAGTTTGAAGCTACTCGTGCCTTTGCTCTCTGTTCCAATTGCTACTACATGGAGAGTATGGAACCTAAGTTAAAATGCTGATATGGTGACATATGTGCAGGAAAAATCTCAGCATCTCAGCCTACTATGATAACTGGCATGTGCTGCCAGATGGTGTCCATGCCACGGTAATTGAGTACCATCTGCCCGGGTTTGAAACAATGGTGACACAGCCTGCTTGCTCCGCTTGCTGGAAGTTGTTTACAGGAGACAGCCGCTTGCCATGAAAGGACGTCATTGCATAAATCTGTTAAGCGTGCTACGAGGTGACCTCAAGAAAGCAGGACTCGGTACAGTCAAATAAAGAATGGACCTGAGGAAGGTAAAGATTTTGTCTGCTCAAGACACAGTGGGTAAAAGAGAAGGACTGATTGCAGCTGTAGGATGTGTCTACTGCTACAGTAGCAGCATAAGAGTAATTATGCATACCCGCTTGACATTAGAGCTGGGCGGTCTGACGGTAGTACTGTGAAGACCGCGGTATACCGTGAACCGATACCGTGACCGTTGACATTTCCAAATACCATGAATACCATCCATAATGTTTGAGCAATATTTGAAAAATATATTCATAACATCTGACTTGACCAAGCAGCCCTCAAAATTCAAATATGTGCGAGACCCATTTTTGGGTCCCGTGTTTTCAGGTCTGCGTAACCAATTGTTCAGTTGCGCAAAATCAGTTTGCGCAACCAATTGGTTGCGCAAATTGGTTACGCCATTTTTTATCCAAACCTGCTTTATCTGAACATATTTCATCTGTATATTAAGTTAATAATGAATTTAAAGTGCATGTTGCTGAATTATCATTAGCATATTGATTACAGCATGGACTTATCCACCAATTACCTAATTTACAGATAAAATATATTTAGTTACTCAACTATTGACCTCATAATCAATTACATCACATATAGGTTAATGTCACCAGTCACTATTATAATTGACAGACAATACTAACTCTCATAGTAGTCTGTCAGTAAGTATCAGTTGTATGTATTTGCAATTTAATAAACATTCTGTTGATTGTTTTGAGGGGAAGTTTGTTTCAACGTATTCACCAAGTTAGCTGTACAGTTACCATGAAATTGAGATTCTGGGACAAAGCTTGGAGCATAGCTTAACTAGAGATGGGTGGAGATTAACTAAAAGTGGATTCATCCATTGTGATATAAGTACTGTAATATTTCTCAAGTAAATTTGTCAAAAAGCAGATTGAGTTTTTGTTATGTCCATTCATTCGTTCCATTTCCAGACCAAGAAGAATATTTTGGAAAATTTACCCCTGAAATTACAAGCTCGATAACCGAGCCAGTCATTCAGTGTTAAGTTTCCAAAAACAATACTCCTTTGGTCTGCAAATGTACATTTTCTCTGCCAAAATATCAGTATTTGTATGACAACACTCATTGGTAACATCTTTCCAGCTTGCAACAATTTCACGGTTCATACACCTTGGGCACAATAAAATTCCATACTTTTTCCAAACATATATTTCAAAATTCCAGACCCACTATAATAATTAGTGACTAATGACCCAATATTTATAAATATCTTAACACCCTCCTTCCACTCCACCCACAAACCCCACTACAAAAACAAAGAATTGAATATCTTACATTGTTGTGGCTTACCTAGTTGAGCAACCCTCTCCAGCCCACCCACCACCACCTTGAAAGCAATGGCTTCAAGTCATATTATTTTCAAAATATTTAAAAGAATATGCTTTAATTTGTAAAGAATTCCACCTGTATCAAAGAACTACCGTCTTAATTGCCCCAAAAACAACAGGGGTTGAAATGTTTATAAAATTGTACCTGTGACGGGTAGATTTTTTTTGTAACCGTTACCAAATATTTGTACTGGTACAAGCAGCGTACATTTCTAATATAAAACAATAACGCGCAAGTCCGCCACAATAAAAAGCGTAACCAGCTCTAAGACATTTAGTAGATAGCTTGACCCTTCCTAACTTGTACGCTTTAAACTGACAATTTAGTGCAAATGCGATTTACTTGAAAATAAGAGTTACTACGCACCGGTTTTCCTGACATATAGTCCTGTTTTCTCGGTCACTCCAAAGCAATGAACCACTTAAATATCGGGTGGTATTACTGTCAGAACCTTCCCATAATAATATATTGGGTCATATAACCTGTCAAAGTGGGCGCTAACATATTGATTTACTGCGTTTAAAAGCGGCACAGTGACTAGATTTTTCGTTCGCCATTAGCCATCAATATTAATCGCGAGAGTCGCACAGAGATTGGTTGAAATAAATCATGTGATTAATTCGTTATGAATGACAATGAGGCACGTGATCAAAATTGTACTACGATAGTAATTTTCATTCATGCCTATTGAAATCGGATATCCCGCGAGCCAATCAGAAACTACGAGTGTGCATTATCGATTGCTATTAACTACAACGGTGCAGTCACGCGAGACATTTCTCATTACCGGTGTATTAGCAGACCCCCCTCTAGGCTGATTCGTGACATAATTTTTATTGTTGAAATTAGTAACCGGGATCGTGGCGTTCTGTAAGAATGGAATGTTTACGTTCTTGGAAGCGTTTATTTACGAGAATCCAGTTGGATTCCCGTATTTTTCAATTTCGGGAATATTACGAGAATCCCGTCGAATTTCGAGGCCTGACTTATTGTGTGTCATGGACAAATACACACTGACACAGTAGCGTGGATCTATGAATGTAACAGTTTAATTTAACAGATAAATTCTTAAACAGCTGTCTCTACAAGCCAACTGAAACTCAAGGAGAATATACTGTGAGACTCACTCAACAAGGCATGTCTTCCTATGTTATATCGGGATCCAATCGCGTATATAAAATAATACATCGGGAACATGCCAGCCGACGGTTGCACGTACTTGCATGCAACGGTTTATAATTGAACAGTCCGTTGTTGATGCATAACTTGTAGCGAGACTAGTTCCCAGCCTATGTAGTAATGCTAGCGGCAATACAACGAAAGTTTGTCTCTGACACATGCGCGCTGTCGCTTATTTATAGAATTTGACAGACAGATGTTATCGATCTTTTAGATGTTTGAAAATGCTAAATTCCGTTGTAAATAGCATGCTTCATATAAAAAAGTTGTTGAAACTTTTCTGTTTTCCACTATCAGAGATAACTACCGTTCTGGGCTTTGTCGCTTACGTGACCATTTTTTCGTTCACGGTAATTTTACTTCACGTAACTGGCACGCGAACGAAACGATCGTTCGCGCCAAATTTTGAGGGCTGACCAAGGGTAAATAAGTGCTAATAGTGCCAAAAATACAGGCATCCTTAACTATTAGCCGAGTTGAGGTGAAAGGGTCGTTGTAAAAACAAACGTCAAGACGTCAATTACAAAATAATGACAGGCAGAACTGTATGTCAAACGTACGTCTTGAAAGTCTCACGGTAAAATTGCTTTATTTAAAACATCTAAACTCATTCTCTGGCTGTCCGCCAGTAATAATTACACTATAATATTCTCCCTATTCCAGTTTCTATTATTTGTAATGTAACATGCTAGAATAACAAAATAACATACAAACTGCGTGCTATTCAAACACAACAGCAATCTCGCACAGACATATCTGATTGGTTGTTCATGAACTAGACTGTGGGAAAATACATTACTATGCTGAATTTATCAATGAAAATTTACTAAAACGTAGTATTTGCTCGCGCCGTTTTGATCACGTGATAATTTATTAACACCGAGCAGCTTTGAAGTCGTTATTTTTTATTTTTCTGGCTTGTTTTAAGAAATTTCTTTAAGGATTAAATCCCGTTTAAGTAACAACACCTAAAAATTATAGTGTTTTAGTTTTTGTAATTCATTTTTCAACTGGCTACACGTCGGAAGTTCGCGGAAATAGCTTTTTACACACATTGTTCAAGTGAAGCATGGCGAGTAACGAGTCTGCACATCGGGTACTCTGAATATAGCCGATTCCAAAGCTTCTGATAATTACCGAGTACCCGATGTGCAGACGATGTCGTGTTATATGTATGTGTATAGGCCTGTTTTCGCAAGTAACAGAATATACGACTCCAACAGAAATAAAAGAGTACAACACTCGCCCCATTTAAATACTCGCAGATTTTGTCTGGACTCTGTTTATCAAAGCGATCGACTGCCAAAATAAAATTTACCGTTTGCTGGTCGCACGCATTAATAGCAAGAACAATCCAGATTGAAAATAGTGCACCCCGATGTCTCAAACAGCGGGTTACAGTTAGCGAGTCGACCACACCCTTTGACTGATATTCCCGTGAATGATATTACGTCAATAAAAATAGTGACCTAATAAAATCGTGAAACTAAACAGTCGCAATAGCCATGTTTTTCTTCTCTAAATCAGGAAGCCGATTTATTTATTTTACTTATATTTACCGTTGATTGGAGATGGAAGTGAAAAGGAAATGGAAAAAATTGTTCTAATTTCATGGCATGCCTCAAGCTCAGATGACGGTATAACGTGGTACTGCGGTATTTTTTCATGGTACCGATACTGTCATGTAAATATCAATACCGCCCAGCTCTACTTGACATCAGAACCCCTGTGTAACATGTGAACACACTATCTAGAGTCTGAGCAGATTAAAGACACTTTAGTGTTCTACCAGATGAGCTTCATATGGGTCATCACATCATGCCGATGCAACACTGGCAAAAACTATGTGTTTGTTTGATTCAGAAGCATGTCTGCCTCAGGAAATGTGAGTTTGTTGGTCACCCAGTGGGGAATCGTGATCAGTCCGATCCAGGCACCATCACAGATGTATGATTTCAGATTATCATGCTTCTGCTGACCTTTAAACTCATTGTCGGTTTTGAGTCCACCATGTCGCCACCTGGTAGTGCTGGTCACTCTGGTACTTAAAAGGCCAGATCAAGATCTTGACAGTAGAAATCAAGTTTCAGTCTATGTAACCAAGGATGGTGGCACTTGAAAAACTCAGCACCTACCAGCTTTTGAAGGCTGTCTTGACACTCATCCGCACGTGGTCCAGGCTAGCATGTCAGGTATGACATTTGTCACATCTCCATCCTAAGTGTGTCCTGTTCCTGATGTTTTCCGGCACTGTGATCCATGAGTTACATGTACATGCTAGCATGCCAGGCATGTACTTTGTCACATCTGGTGTCTTGGATATATATATAAAGATGCACATACCACCACGTTAAGCTAAGCAGATGTCAGTCCGCCTTTATGTTCTGCTCCTGGTTTATGTCCGATATTTGTAAAGTTTATTTTAAAATATCATTTAATAGTTCAACCTCTGGAAATGTTTTGTGTTTGCATTCCTCTAACAATTTTACATATAAATCCCACCTCTGGTGTATGTAGATTAAATATATACATGTACTTGCATATAATATATATAAAACATTTTCCTTAAAACTTTAAAAAACTTGATTACATTAAGCTCAATTGCCCTTATCACACATAAATAATTTTTCCCCACCTATGTGCGGATGTCTACATGTATCAATTTCTAAGTGTAGTTTAATTACCAATAATAATAATAACAACAATAATATAGGGCTACTTATTAATTTGTCCATTAGCTATCACAGCAGCTACTTTTATTAAAATATACACAACTGCTAAAGATAGGTTGGCGCAGGTACCATGCCAAATCCTTACTACTTTACTATCACAATGTGGACTGACGTTCCACTGAGGCTGTTAGCCATATGTCTGTGTTAGTGTGTCCCATGTGTCTGTGCTAGGTTGTCTCATGTATCTGTGTTAGTGTGACTAGGCTTGTGCGATTTTTCAATTTAATTGTCAGTCAAATTTTTTTTTAAATCACGATTTTTTCCATGTAAAAGGTAAAAAATCGGAAAATCGTACATAATTGTTTGAAAAGTAACAATTAAAAATGTCTACTTACCAAGAATAAGAAAATAATCCTTCATATTATGATATCCGTGTTGTTTTGTCTACGTGAGTCAAAAAAATTATTCAAACAAACCCCTCTGTTACTAGACTAAGCACGCATTAATAACACAATGAATAGGCAAACAAGATTGAGTGGTCAAAGTAAACAAGTCCGTACCACAATACAAAGAATAAGGGATTCTTGGAACAGGAAACCGCGATACGTAAGATTCTTAGCGAGGACCAAAAATGCGCACATCTAATTCCGCGGTATAATGATGTTCAAGTTTTAGAAGCCATGAAACTAGCATTCGACCCTGTGGCCAATCTTACTGATATCCTTTCAGGAGAGAAATATGTGACATTTTCTGCTGTCCAACCTTTATTAAAGCTGCTAGAAAACAGCATTCTCGATACCACAGATGATGTCCATTCGTTAACCTCATCTCTGAAGGATAACATACACACATATATGTCGGGAAAATATTCAGGTACCACTACTAAGGAATTAGTGAGCTTTGCAACATATGTAGATCACCGTTTTAAAACAGTCATTATCAGCAGAGGAGTGTAACCATGTATGGACAACGTTAGTGAGTGATAAAGACATGCATGTGAAATTCAACAGCTCGAAGTCGTCGTTAAAATCATCATCTAGTAGTGACACGCCGACCACACTGGCGAAGAGAACGCTAGCTACACTGTTCGCAAAAACAAAGCCAGTACCAAGTGAGAACTGTTCCTATGACGCGTTGAAGCGTGAAATCTCTATGTATGAGAGCCAGCCATGTGTTAGTTCGGACATAAATCCCATGGACTGGTGGCGGCTTAATTGTGAGCATTATCCTACAATAGCTCGGTATGCTAGGAAATACTTGTGTATATGTGCGACGAGTGTGCCGTCAGAGACTTTTCAGTTTATCAGGCAGCATCGTAAGTGCTAAACGAACATTGCTCAGGCCAGAGATGGTCAATATGCTTACATTCTTGTCGGCAAATCTTTGAAAATATGGTTATCATAAACCGTCTATGTATTTCCGAACAGATCATACAAAAAATCTATTAAATATTTTTAAAAACAATTTGATTGAAAGCTGTTGTTGCCTAGGGCAGCAACAGTCTCCAGTCAAATTATTTTCAAATTATTCAACACACTTTCTGTATAATCTGTTTGGAAATGAGAATTAATGTTTTGCATGAAGTGAGTGAATGAATGACTGACAATTAAACATCAATTAATTACCAAACAATCACACAAATTGGATATTTTGAAAATAATTTGATTGGCAATTGTTGCTGCCTAAGGCCTAAGGCAGCAACAATGTCTGGTCAAATTATTTCCCAAATATCCGACAGGTTTTCTGTATGATTTTCTTTGGAAACGAGAATTAGAACCGTGCATGAAATATTAGTGAATTAGTTAATGAATTTAATTAATGAAATCAATTAATTACGTTTTAGTTATATTTGATCATCATATGAATACACATTCCGTTATCTTGTAAGCTTTTTAACGTTAATGATTAAACTAATAAATAGAAATATATTTAAAAAATAAAATATTGATATTGAAATCGCATCATTATTATTGCTATTCTATGATTCTATGACCATGCAATCTGAAATTACCTATAGTTCGCGCATGCTTAGTACTCACCCTCCAGCTGTCAAAATTGCTTTAGTCAATCGTCTCGATATCTCAGTTAATCAATTTGCAACTTGAAATTGAATTGTCTTGACTGGTATAATTTTACCCATCCCAACAACAACAAATATGTAAAAGTGAAACTAATAACTTTTACGCCTTTGCTGCCGTTCTTTTTGGCGCTATTAGAAGTGAATGCATGAGAAGTGTAGTTGTATACCCACCCCAACTCGAACACAAATACCATTTCATTCTCTCGCCATATACCCAATCAATATATTGGAAAATCGCGATTTTTTTCAAAAAATCGATCGCGATCACCCATGGAAAAAATCGCACAAGCCTAAGTGTGACTCATGTGTCTGTGTTAGGTTGTATCGCGTATCTGTGTTTGTGTACCTGTGTTAGCATGTCTAGTGTAATTGTGTTAGTGTGTCTCATGTGTCTGAACCTGTATCTGTACGAATACTAGGCAAAATCCTAATGGACATCACACCTAGGTGCGGGCCTCGTAAACATGGCTGGGTTTCACAGTCCACAAGATTAAAATTGTCCATTGATCCATTTAAAAACTGTATGTAGACTATTTACATCGTCTCGTTCGGTCTTAGAATGTCGTCTCACGGATGTGGGTCTTAAATATCTCTACATCCGTGGCGGTGATTGTTTCTTCAGCCAGGTTGTTCCATATTGGTACAGTTCTCGGTAGAAATGAGCTATCGTACTGGCTAAGTGTTGTCTGATATGCAGAGCTGCCAACCCCCAATTCAAGCAATCAGTAGTTTCAGGTGAAAAAACATGATTTTCAGTAGTTTCACACACTCTTTCAGTAGTGGATTTTCAGTAGTTTGAGGAACCTTTCAGTAGTTCAATAGTGATTATAAAGGCAGCAAAACACATAATTTTAAACAAGGCGAGAGAAGAATATCTATGAAATTTTACAACTGGAATGATTGACTGTTATCGAGCCAGTCATTCCTGTGGTAAAATGTAAATATAGTCATCTAATATTTTTGGATATAATTTTTTTATTGATTTGCATTGTGCATCTACATGTATGTATCACCTTTTTCTGCTCTTTAAAACCAGTCATCGTTCTGTATATTCCCGCTTATACACATGTCTTTTGAACTGTTTTTATTGGTATTGCAGCATATCAGGTTGCGCTGAGCGCTTCAACGAAATTTGGTGATTATTTTCCATATTTAGACACCAAAATCGGAAAACAAAGACTGAAATCCACTGTGCACAAAATTTCATACCGCAATCATGGAAATATATATTACCACGAAATTCATGTTACAATATTTCGGTAAAGACTTATTATATTAGAATATAAAAAGATTATTTAGATTTTCTCACGCTTTGAACGGATGATTTCCGATTTACATCGGTATATTTATATAGTTGAATTGCATATCTGTAGCCATCATAAACAAACAAACTTCCGTGATTCTCGCATGGTGCTAACTTTCGCATTCTATTACTCTAACGCTGTAATAAGACGAAAAATGACAATTAACAAGATTAGAGAATCTTGGCAGGCTGTTTCATAGATATAGAATTCCATAGAGTGTGTATGCTAATTCTATTACGTAGTTGAATAAAGTATCAGATTAATATATCCAATACAACTTAATTTCTCATAAAAAATATAAATTTGCCTCTATTTAAATTCTTTTCCAATTATCAAAAGAGAATTGAGTACTTTTTGGAGGCTACATGTATATAATATGCCGAAATAAAGGTATGAGCATAGGCACTCTACTGCCATTTTAACTCTATGGGCTGTTCTCAAATACTTGCTAGATTGAGCAATTATCACATCTTGACATAATGGAAGCCGCCGTGTTTTGATAAGCGGCCATCTTTTTTATAGACCCACAAACGGAAATTCGTAATTTTACCACTTTGTCCATATTACCGTAATTGCAAAATTTTTTATTTCCGTATTTTCACTCGCCCGTACATGCGTAGTTTGGATGCTATTTCCGTACAAACTACGGACAATCCATTGGGGTTGGCAGGTCTGAATATGGCTGTAGTGTCTGGTGGCATTTATGTTGGTCCACTTAGGATGATATTCTGTTGGTACAGCTACTTGTGTCTGTGTTAGTGTGTCTCCTGTGACTGTGTGGATAAGCCACCAACAACTCTTGGTCAGGTGGCTTTTCTGAATATTCAGCGAGTGTGCAGCTTTTTACTCATTGAAATTGATGTCTGGTGACTTGCAGCTGTGAGATGGTTAAATGAACCTACCGTAGATGACATCGACATTGAATTTTTGACTGAAACAAACTTCAACTATTTAGACAACCACAGTATCGATGTGTTACAGATTTGGTGATTCTACTTTTCTGCATTGCAGCATTATCAATGAAAAGATGCATCCCAGTATGCACTAAGTGACCCCCACTACCTCAGTGTCTGACTTTTTGATCTCATAACCAAAAAAAGGAGGAAAATTTCTACACACTCATAATATGAATGTGTGTTCTAATGAGTCTATATATAACAACAACAACAACCTATTCATGCTCACATTGGGCCCAGCGATGCTGTAAAACTTCCACATACACAATCCTAACATTCCACATTACGTGGACCAGCACTCCTCAAGATATACACAGATCCAGAACTTGATCCTATCTGGATCCAGGCTCTTGCTATTTATATCACGACCAGTCTGGGATGCCTACAACTTACTACACTGTGTAAAAAAAAAAGTGAGCTCAAACAGATCAATAGAGTTCTAAGAAACCCAGACATGACAGACACACTAAGAAATAGACTCATACACAGACTCATGTTACTCTCGTTCCTCTATGGAAAGAAGGTGATAATAATAATAATAATAATAATAATAGTAAAAACAATAATAGAAACAGGATGAACTAGAGGACCCCCCCTACCCTCAACCCCCCCCCCCCCCCTCTATTCATCCCCTAGCCCATTCCAATGAGTGAAATATGTTTACCCACATTATGAAAAACAATCAAAAACAAGTGAACTATGTTTGTCAAATGTCTTGTCTTTTTTTTGTCTTTTCTTTTTTATGTCAAATCTTATATTATTTGTCAATATAATTATATAGTCATAATGCCTTATGTCTCCCTATGTCAAATCATGTGTAATTTGTGTCATTCTATGTCAGGGGTCCACAAGCTAATAGGCTCAGCCTCCAGTGGATTCCCTGTTATCATATTTGTAATTATTAATATTTACCAAGAGAATAAATCAAATCAAATGTCTGTGTTAGTGTGTCACGTCTGTGTTAGTGTGTCTCCTGTGTCTGTCTTAATGTGTATTATGTGCATGTGTTAGTGTTACTCATGTGACGTATGACTGTGTTAGTGTAACTTACGTGTTTGTGTGCCTATACTACATAAGGTGTCATGTTTCTGTGTTCTATCTAAGCGTGTCTGTGTATGTCTTATGTGACTGTGGTAGTGTCCCTGTTATTGCCACTAACATAGGCCATATTGCCTCTATCATAGCCATAGGTTGTCATCCATTTTCATAAGTAAATATCGCCGCTTCGCCGATTAATTTGCCATGAACTTGAAATGGGTGCATATTTTCGCAAGATTGAAGATGAGACATACAGCCATGTTCAGACTATATTGGTACCGGAGGAAGTCTAGTGCTGGGATGATAAAGAAGACTGGTGAAGAGGACCTCTAAGTAGTTCTACCAGAAGCAACGGTAAGTAGCGCTATGTAAAACCCATTATCCAACGCTACTCATACGAAAACTGGTAGCACATGTATGCATCGACAACACTCTTGGGAAAGTTTACGGTTAAAAGGATGCTAGTACATAAAAAATACAGTTTGACTTCTACACCTTTATATAACTCCGCTTCTTCTTTTCTTAATGCACATGATGACATTGTAAACATCAACAAACCGAAAGCGAAACTATAAATTTCCCGCCACTTATATTCTATTCTATTCTGCAACTCCCGCCTTTTCATTAGGCGCACCGAGAAGGACTGGTGATTGTGGCCATATACACTAGGTCTTAACTAACTCATAATTAATAATATAGGTGCAATTAACTAATATCAATTACATACAGGACATGAGTTGGCACACCGCATCTGGCACAGAAATTACTGATAGTATAGTCATGGTTAGTTGTATATAGTATAGTCACAATTAAATAAGAGGGATAAATTGATAATATATGTTGTAGGCGGCACACCACCGCTGGCACCAGAAAATATAAATTGTTAAAATTACAGATTAATTGTATTTCCACTAAAGTTTATATTGTGGCAAGTATTTAGATAAGATAAGATAAGATTGATTTGCAGAACGCAGGCTAAAACGCCTCTATGTTCCGTTTTGTGTTAGGCTGCTATAGAGTTAGGCTGCTATGATAGTTAAATCTTAGTTCTTGGTTTGTCCAGTATGTGTCTAATCTATTCTTGAAGATGTTTAAATTTTTCGATGTTACAATGTGATCAGATAGTGAATTCCAGGCATCGATTATTCTATTGGTAAAGTAATGTTTTCTGAAATCATGTGAAAAGCGATGTTTCTTTAGTTTATATGTGTGTCCTCTTGCTATTGAATTGTTTAATGTGAAAAGATATTTTGTTAGATGTGTGTCGTAATAACCATGTATGATTTTATATAATTCAATCATATCACCCCGGTGTCGTCTGTATTTTAGAGTTGGAAGAGTTAGTCTCTTTAGCCTGTCAGGGTAGCTCAGTCCCTTCAATGACGGAATCTGTCTGGTTGCCCTCCTTTGAACATTTTCGATAGTATTGATATCTTTTTCTTTGTATGGGCACCAGACACTGTTAGCATATTCAAGGTGAGGGCGTACTAATGCTTTGTATAGCAAGGTGAAATTGTCATTATTTAGGTATGTGTATGTTCTGCGAATTATTCCCATTATCCTGTTGGCTAGAGAGAGTTGTGTAGTTTCGCCTAGTAAGGTGTGGAAGCGTATTAGTATCTTCATCAATGAAAACAGTAGTATAGAAATTTGCTAATACATCCGCTTTGTCAATATCATTTTGTACTTTCAGGACTGTACCATTTGCTTCAACCTCAAGTTCAGGTATTCTGGAGGTGAGTTTTCTTGTATGGTTGACATGATACCAAAACTTTTTAGGATTCCTTTTTACACTTCTGGCTATTTCTTTTTCTTTTTCTCGTTTAGCATTTCTTGTGAGTGTCTTAAGTTTGTTTCGCTGGTGTGTATATTTAAGCCTGTCTTCGTCTATTCTGGTTTTCATATAGTTTGTCCAACCTCTATTTTTAGCTTTTATTAGTTTAAGAATTTCTGATGTGATAGCTGCTTTCTTTCCCTTGTTGCGTGGCTTGTATCTGGGAATATGCGCTATTTCTGCTAACTTTAGTTTGTTAGAAAAAGTGGAATACATGTCTTCAACATCTTTACCTTCTAATATTTTATCCCAGTCGAGATTTAGTTCATGTTTCATTGCCCCATAGTTCCCTTTTAATTTTTCTATTTCAGTTGTCACTGTCTCATTTGCACATTGGAGATTACATGTGATCACAACGTGGTCACTGCTTCCCAGAGGGCTATCGTATGCAATATCTGACACAAGATTTTCATCGTTGCAGAGAATTAGATCCAGTGTATGTGGGGTGTCAGTGCCTCTAACTCTAGTGGGGTTATCGATTTTTTGAAAAAGGAAACAATCTCTTATACATTCTAGGAATCCTTCAGTACTATCTGATCCTGTCCAGGAGTCCCATTGGATGTTTGGAAAATTGAAATCTCCACAAATGAAAATGTGTGTGTATTGCTTTGTGTTATTTGTTACTTGGCGCAGGAGGTTGTTCATTAGGTTTATATTGTTCTCGTCACCAGTGGGGCTTCTGTATATAACACCAACTAGTAAAGATTCATTATTTTTAGGCGTATTTTAATAAAACAATGTTCCTTAAAATTACTTTGCACATTGATTTCATCCGAATGTAGTTCCTGTTTCACAAGTATCATAACACCTCTTCTGGTTTGTTCACAGAGGTTGTTTGGGAAAGTATCGTATCCTGCGATGGACATTTCTTCTTTAGTAGGGAGAAATCGGAAATTTTTAGGAAATATCTCTGTTATCATTATAATGTCTGGTGGTTTTTTCATGGCCAAAAGCATTGCTTTGAATTCAGGTAATTTATTAGAGAGACTATCTGCATTGGTGTACATGCATTTCAAGTGTAGCTTAGATCTCTCATGTTCTGATAGCTGAGATTGTGTGGATTTACAATATGTTCTAGGTTCTGCTTGTTTCCTTAGAGTTTTCAATTTCTTACTTTGTAATACCTGTGTGCTTTCTTTTCTGTTTGATGGCGAGATAGCTGTTGATATTGTATCATGTATATATTTGTTAGTATCCATTGCTTGTGGGACTGTACATTCATCAACCAAATTGTGGTATCTGTTATATAGATGTATAGGCTTGGTTATTTCTGCATTTGGTAAATATTTATACAGTATATTGCCTTTTTTCTTATGCATTTATTCCTAAAAAAGGATGAGGGATTGCATTTCTACAGGTAGTGTTGGCTTGAAGGGAATCGATACGCGAGTTCAGATAGTTCATTATGTTTTCTGATAACAGTCTAACTCCATGATAATTTGGGTGAATAAAGTCTCGAAAAAGCTCTTCATTCGCTTCCCCATTAGAATACGTAAACAGTTCTGTGTTGTTCACTAGGGTTGCTTTGTGCCATTCTGCTAGAGAGCTGAGCATTTCATTAAACTCATAAACTAGGTTGTTTTCATGTGTGTTTTGGGGGCGTGGCAGCAGGGATGATACATACACTTGAGTGTTTGGAGCTAGTGATTTGGCTCTTTCAATGAGTGCATCATATTCATTGATCATGCTGTCTGCTTTACGCTTACCAATGTCATTACTTCCAACATGTATGATGACAATATCGTATGTATTGGGTGAGAGAAACAGTTCAAGTTTTTCCGCAATTTCACTGATTCTGGCCCCACCGTAGGATCTGACTGTGATGTCATACTCTTCTGTTGCCATAAACCTACCACTAAGTTTCCTGAGTGTCGAGCTTCCAATGATTAGAACTTTCCTGGTTGTTGCAGTTTGAGTGTTGGATAGTTAGAATAGTTAGATAAGTCAAAGCGTGATAAAAATAATGGCAACTAAAGTTGAAAGGAAGAATAGTACTACGAGAGTGAGAAAAAGAAAGAATTAAGAAGAAAGCAGCTCAAAATGTTGAAAAAGATGACAGTGGGTGGGAATGTCTGGCTTGTGCCATCGTCTTTAGCGACGACGAGGATAAAGTGCTGGAATGCGAGTATTGTGGCCAATATTTCTGCATTAAATGCCTTGGCATGAAATTATCAGTCTATGGTAGTATGTCCGTAATTGAATGCATGCGGTTCTGTGCCCCATGCAAGATGAAAATGGAACATAACATAAAGGTTGAAAACTTTAAAGGACATTGAGCAAAGATTCCAAGCCTATCTGGAATCATATTCAAAGAGATTAGAGAAGCTGGACGAGGCAATGGCAACCAAATGCAGTACAGAGGAGGTGAAAAGGATAATACAGGCAGAGTTACAGGCAAGTAAATATACTGGGACCCAAGAACAGTCACCAACACAGATAAAGAGTGCAGTTAAAGAGATCAATGAGAGAAAAGCTAGAGAGAATAATATTATCATTTACAAAGTTCCAGAGTCCAATAGTGAAGAAAGTAATGAAAGAGAGTAACATGACAAAGAAAAATTACAATATTTATGCAAGGATATATGTAAAACGGATGTGGATGTAGCCACAGAGATGAGCAGAATAGTTAGATTGGGTGTAAGAAGAGAGAGACTGGAGCCAGACGCTACTGGTAACATTTAAAACCACAGAACCAAAGATAAAGCTGCTTAGAAACACCACACCTGAAAGAGGCACCAGATCCATACAAGAAATTTAGTATAACAAGAGACATGACCCCATCAGAGCATGAAGAAAATAAGGCAATGATGGAAGAGGCGAAGATGAAAGAAGAGAAAGACGGCGAAGATGGGTCTATAAAGTGAGCGGCCCTCCATGGGCCAAGAAAATAGTCAAAATGAAACTCAGGGAAAGTGAGTCTGCACACAAAGGGGGACAGAGTGGAGAATTAGCACCAAAGAAGGCACCACTGTCTGTAAATAGTTCTGTAAATACAAGTTTTAAGCAAAATTCCCTTTCGTGCCTGTATGCTAACACTAATTGTATGATGAATAAAGTTTATGAATTAAAATTATTGGTTAGTGAAAGACAGTCAAAGATAATATGTATCACTGAAGTAAAGCCAAAAAATTAATGGTACATGATAAATGTGGCAGAGATCGCACTAGAAAATTATTAACTCTTTCACACAAATGTATTTAATAACATAGGGAAGGGAGTTGTATTGTACATACACAGATCACTGATAGCAACTCCTATCCAAGTTAACTCGACTTTCAATGAAACAGTATTTAGAGGGAGACAACTACTAATAGGAGGTGTGTACCGCAGTGGTAGCAGGCTAGAGGAAAACAATGAGAAGTTAAACGACTTGATCAGTGAAGCTAGCTCACCAGGAAGAAGTCATGTTCTGATAATGGGAGACTTTAATTATCCATGTATAGACTGGAAGAATTTGGAGCTCCAAATCGAGCGAAGAATTTAAGTTTGTGGAAGGAGTTCGAGATTCGCTCGTCTTCCAACATGTAAGTGAGGCAAACGGGGTGGGGGGGGGGGGGTTGGGGGGGTCAGAATTGGTGGTGTACCTAGTGTGCTGGACTTGGTCCTAACAAATGAGGAAAGAATGGTAGACAACATAGAGTATCTAAGTCTGATTGAAAAAAGTGATCACTCTACCTTATCATTCAACATTTCCTGCTCCACTGAATGTAAGGGCATGCCTAAAGAAAGAATATATTATGTTAAAGCTGATTTTGTTAAAGTGAAAACGGAATTAATGAATGTAAATTGGAGAGAAAAGTTTAAAGAGTGTGAGGACAGTGTGGAAGAAAAATTGTAGATCTTTACAGATATACTACGAAACATGGAAGTGAAAACAAGAAAGAAGGGAAACCAACCACTTGATAGAGCAGCACTGAAAACACTAAAGAAAAAGCATACAGCCTGGAAGCGTTACATGGAGACTAAAAGTGGAGAGAAGTATCAAGAATATTGTAAGATAAGAAACAAGGCAAGAGCATTAACTAGGTGTGTGAGAAAGACATTCGAGGAAGACCTTGCAAAAAAGTTAAAAGTAATCCAAAGGCAATTTGGAAATATATTAAGTCAAAATGTAGCACGAAAGAAAGCATATCAAACTTATGCACCCCTGCTACAAGTGCTAGGCCTCAAAGTAGATCTAAGATCTCTGATCTTGGGTCGGGCACAGGGGTGTAACACTTTATCTGCGTACCAAGCCAGGTATTTGGAGTGAGTGGCCAACCATAGCACTAAACAACTCACCTTTCATGACAGTTAATATTATGAATATCCGTCATGGTGCTCGCCGTGTGGGTTCCCGCCAGGCATGTGCAGCACTGCCCCCACCCCCACCCCCCCCCCACCCCAGCCTCGAAGGGGTCCACCCAAGCTACTGGTGGTAAAGTTCGTAGGCCTTGGAGAAAAAGGAAGAAGGTTGTCCAACCCAAAGTACAAGTAAGCAAACCGCTGACTATCATGCTATGGAATGCTGAAGGAGTTTCTAACAAGAAAATGGAGCTTAGCCAAATTCTCAAGGAGAAAGGTGTAGATGTCGCGTGTATCCAAGAAACTCATCTAAATGCCAACAGAAGATTCTGTATAAGAGGATTTCAGTGCTTCAGATCTGACAGGGATGGGAGACATAAAGGAGGAGTCATGACCCTGGTCCGGAATAACCTAAATGCCATTGAAGTTCAGAGAGACATGGACGGACCTGAAATTCTCACAATCAAGATAATTCCAGAGACACATCCTATCGCTGTTGTCAACTATTACTGCCCTAATAATCAACCATTGAATCTCAGGAAAACCCCAGTTCACCCAGATTCAACTATCATTGCTGGTGACCTCAACAGTCATTCTCAGTTATGGGGCTATCATTCTACTAATAGGAGGGGTGAGGACATTGAGAATTGGATTGATGGGCAGAAGCTAATTCTCTTGAATAAGGCAGATGACCCCCCCCCCCACCCCCACCCCACCCCCAAATGCTACTCAAGACGATGGCATACCTCAAGTTCTCCTGATCTAGCATTTTCGACAGAAAATCTACATCAAGAATCTTTCCGTATTGTTGGGAAACAGCTTGGAGGCAGTGATCACCGCCCTGTTTTCATTACCATTAACATGGATGTTGAGATTGACCGAAATCAGACTCCTCGATGGAACTATAAGAAAGCAGACTGGGACAGATATCAGAAAGAGAGTGACAGATTGGTAAAAGACATTCAAGATTCAAAATTCAAGATTCAAAATTATTTATTTTCATATAACACATAGATTTTACATTTACACAACAGGCAGTCCACCAAAGGCTGAGCCTATACAGCGGTGGACCCCTTACATTTAACATATAATAAACATATAATTCAGTAATAGTTGGATCATGGGTGAAGATAATATAATATTTACATGTATACATTTAAGACAATAGACAATTATCACACACACGCGCGCGCGTACACACACACACACACACACACACACACACACACACACACACACACACACATGGGAATGGGGAAAACACATGCATATCTTGTTTACAATATTATTATTATTATTATTATTATTATTATTATTATTATTATTATTATTATTATTATTATTATTATTATTATTGTCATATATAATAATACGGCCTAATTTGAATCAACATTTCTTGGTGCAGCATTTTTATTATTATTATTATTATTATTATTATTATTATTATTATTATTATTATTATTATTATTATTATTATTATTACTATTATTATTATTATTATTATTATTATTATTATTATTATTATTATTATTATTATCGTATATAACAATGCGGCCTAATTTGTATCAACATTTCTTGGTGCATTATTATTATTATTATTATTATTATTATTATTATTATTATTATTATTATTATTATTATTATTATTATTATTATTATTATTATTATTATACACAACTGCATCATCCACATCAACAATTATGGATGCGTTATTATTATTATTATTATTATTATTATTATTATTAATATTATTATTATTATTATTATTATTAGTATTATTATTATTATTATTATTATTATTATTATTATTATTATTATTATTATTATTATTATTATTGCAGATGTGTATTTTACATTCTAGTTGTTATCCTGGCAACTGGGTACATACTTGTTTTTGTACTGCCATGGTGGTGAACTTCTGCATTCATGTCATTGGTTTGGATTTTTAGTATCTTTCTAAGATTATTTTTTAAATATTTTGTTTAAAAGAGCTTTGTGTTAGGATTTGTGTGCGTATATTTATATCTGTGTTGTTCTAGAGTTGTATTGCTTGGTGGGATGGTTTTTGTGTAGCTGTCATTGTTCTGTAATAGGTTTGGTGTAAGTTCTTCTTAGTTCGTTTGTTGTGCGAGTGTATATAGGAGTTGTTCCTAAAAAGGTTTGATAATGAGGAGAGTAGATTGCCATTATGGTAGTCCCTTAAGATAGTGTATAGTTGGACAGCTCCAATGTCTTCAAGTTCTAGCATTTTTTCGGTTTTAAAGACATCCTGGCCCTCTGCTGGCTGTGCGAATAATTTGATTGCCTGCTTTTGTAGTGATTTTAGATGTGCTAGTTTAGTTTTATGCGTGTTAGTCCATATTACATTGCAATATGTGATATGTGGAAGGATCAGTGTACAACATAGAGTTTTTAGAATATTAAGGGGAAGATATGGCTTACGTCTGCGCATGATACCTATGTTCTTTGCTACCTTGGATCTCACTATTTCTATATGCTTCTCCCAGGTTAAGCTTTTATCCAGATAGACGCTGAGAAATTTAACATATTGTGCTTCGTGAATTTCTTGATTATTTACATGCATTTTGGGGAGAGCTATTTGTTTTAAATTCTTAGATTTTGTGAAAAGTATATAGTTAGTTTTATCGACATTCAGAGATAATTTATTCACTT